>QXTE01000639.1:130595-171509 GCA_003942145.1 Platysternon megacephalum | reverse complement strand
GTATAAGAACCCTGGGACATGATCATACATCATCTCAGATCTGCTTTGGTTTCAAGAGGGAGGAACCTTAAGCCATAAGGATTGAGATCCCCAGTCTTTGACTGGAGCCACCCTGAATATGGACATTGGACTATAACCTATGGACTATTTCTAAAAGGACTTTTGGCAACTACAGGCTCACCTCTGCTATGTATCTAAACCTCAAGAATTGAATTCAAGTCTGTCTGTGTATTGATCTTTTAACCAACACTCTCTCTCTTTTCTTTTTTAATAAATTTTAGCTTAGTTAATAAGAATTGACTATAGCGTGTATTTTGGGTAAGATCTAAGTTATAATTGAACCTGGGTATGTGGTTAATCCTTTGGGATTGGAAGAACCTTTTCTTTTATATGATGAGGTAAGATTCTCAATAATCATCATCTTATCTGACAGGTGTGTCTGGACGGAGGCCTAAGGCTGGGTACTTTAAGGGAACTGCGTTGTTTGGACTTCTGGGTAACCTGTATGGTAATATAGAAGTTGTTTTGTGCTGGTTGGAAAATCTAAGTATTGGAATATCCACCAGCGTTTGGGGTTTGTCTGCCCCGTTTTGTTGCAGTTCACCCTGATTGAGTGACCTCAGCTGGCTCCAACAGGCAGCACCGTCACAACAGGGTAAATTCATAAATTGTTTGCCCACTCTATCACTGATAGAGAGATATGCACAGCTGTTTGCTCCCCCAGGTATTAATCACTTACTGTGGGTTTATTAATAAACAAAAGTGATTTTATTAAGTATAAAGAGTAAGATTTAAGTGGTTTCAAGTAATAACAGCCAGAACAAAGTAAGTCACAAAGCAAAATAAAACAAAACACGCAAGTCTAAGCCAAATACATTAAGAAACTGATTACAGGTAATATCTCACCCTCAAAGATGTTCCAATAAGCTTCTTTCACAGACTAGACTCCTTCTTAGTCTGGGCCCAAACCTTTCCCCAGGTACAGTCTTTGTTAGATCCAGCAGACATCTCAGGTGGTAAGCAGGGGTTTTCTCATGACTGGCAGCCATTTTTCCTGCGCCACCCCCTTTTATAGCTTTGGTACAAGGCAGGAATCTTTTGTCTCTCTGGGTCCCCACCCCTCCTTCTAAATGGAAAAGCACCAGATTTAAGATGGATTTCATTATCAGGTGACATGGTCACATGTCACTGTAAGACCCCTAGTCTCCATTCCCCATGGGCTGGCCCACACGTACACAGAAAGGCTTTCAAGTAACTAATGCCGTTTACAACTGATTGTTTCTGGAGCTCCCTTAATGCCCTCCACTTAATATGTTTACATCAGTGATACAAGTTTCTATATTATTCTCCTAATTCCAGATATGGAAATAATATATGCAAAGAAATAGGATGAACACACTTAGTAGATTACAAGCTTTCTAAAAACACCATATAAGGGGTATTTAACATAAAGTATATTCCAGTTATATCATATACACAAGCATATTTCCATAAAGCATATGGAGCTCAACATCACAGGGGGCTCCAGCTGGTTCTGTTTGCTATTGAAACCCCCTAGGTATTGAACCTGGCCCTGGTTGCTGCTGCCTCCACCTGGCAGACGGGTTACTCCTGGCAAGAAAAGCAGAAAAATGACAATAGGTTCCAAGGCCACTGAGAGTGTAATGTGCAAACTGGTGGGTTGTCTCTGGGAGGCAACACACANGTATTTTGGGTAAGATCTAAGTTATAATTGAACCTGGGTATGTGGTTAATCCTTTGGGATTGGAAGAACCTTTTCTTTTATATGATGAGGTAAGATTCTCAATAATCATCATCTTATCTGACAGGTGTGTCTGGACGGAGGCCTAAGGCTGGGTACTTTAAGGGAACTGCGTTGTTTGGACTTCTGGGTAACCTGTATGGTAATATAGAAGTTGTTTTGTGCTGGTTGGAAAATCTAAGTATTGGAATATCCACCAGCGTTTGGGGTTTGTCTGCCCCGTTTTGTTGCAGTTCACCCTGATTGAGTGACCTCAGCTGGCTCCAACAGGCAGCACCGTCACAACAGGGTAAATTCATAAATTGTTTGCCCACTCTATCACTGATAGAGAGATATGCACAGCTGTTTGCTCCCCCAGGTATTAATCACTTACTGTGGGTTTATTAATAAACAAAAGTGATTTTATTAANGGGCGCTGATGGGCCGTGGGCATTACCTGGCGATTGAGGAGACAGTGCACCAGGAAGATGAAGGCTCCCTGAAGGCTGTTGACGATGGTGAATAAATACGCCATGACCGTGGCTGCTGGGCCGATTTGGAGGAGACCAAGGCTCCATGTGCAGCCCAGAATGAAGAGCTGGGCGATGGCTTTAAAGGTCAGTAACCTGGATAAAGGCAGACAGAGAGATCCTGTTAAAATAAAGCTATGGAGAGCAATTGGGTCAGGAGGATCTGGGCAAAGTTGGGTGGAGATACCATCCCCAGCTTCCCTGTGTGGGACAGGGATACTGTCAATGCAAACACACTGGGAATTCGTTCCCATGGATCCTATATATGATGTTCCCCTCCTGCAATCCCTCACTCCCTTCTGGTGCCAAGAACCCTCCAAACCAAGGCATCTGACCCTCCGGGATTGTTTTGTTGCCTTCTCACCTGTGGTCTCTGATGGTGGACACATCTGCATTGAGGGAGGAGAGTCTGTTTCTCAGGATCCACAGGATCAGGGCAAAGAACGTTATATTTATCTGTGGGAACAGTGGGAAATATTTTCTGTAAAACATCCCATCCGATGGAGCCGGTGACTCCAGCTGAGGCAGAGAATGATCCCAAGGGACCGAGCTGAACACTGCAGAACCGGGGACTGCTCATTTCTGGTGGGAATCATCCCCTCTCCTGTAATATCCCCTGGCAGCTCTTGGTCCCTCCCCACGCGTGGAGCTGACAGCACAGCCAGGGCTATGATGGATCAATGGGATCACAGAGGCCAGATGCTGCTCAGAGTTAAATATGGAGCCTCTCCAGTGGAGTCAGGAGTTATTTTGGGTTTACACTGGTGTAACTGAGAGCAGGATCTGGCCCAGAGATTCCAGATCCTGCCTCTAGAATATTCCCGCCACTTTCAGGCTGTAACAAATCTCCCGCCTCCCCCACCCCAACTTCCCCAGGGGGTAGGGAGGAATATGTAGGGACATTTGTTTCCCCCGCTACAAAAACCACTGCAGAGTGTAGCCCTCTCCCTTCCTCCTTCCTTGGGTCATTAACTAGACTAGACCAAACTCTTGCTGTCTTCACTTGGCAAAACTCCTACTGACGTCCCTGGGAGCTGTGCCCGAGTAAAGGCTGTAGGCCTGGGGATACAGCACAGGGATTAATCCCGGGACTGACCACAGCAGATGAGCCAGGTGGGACCTAATTGGGTCTTTCCTTGTGTTTTATGGGCCACGTTCTCCTCCCTGCTTCACTGAAATCAATGGGGTCGCAGAGGTGAGAGGAGAATGGGACCCTGTGGTTCTGTGAGGTACCCACCAGGATTATGGCAGAGACTGGACCCAGGAAGCTCCAACGAAAGCCTCTCTCCAGGCTGAGCCAGCAGCTACAGGGAGGGAGGAAGAAGAAGGTGACTTTAGTGGNGTCACAGGCTGGTACTGGAACAGAGCAGAGGACCTCTTACCGTCTTGGTGCTGGTGGTGGGAACAACAAACATGGATAAATCAGACATCTGAGATTTTGTGCTGGATGTTCGGAAACCCCTGATCCATCTCCTGTACTCCTCTCTCACCTGGACAGTGAGGGACACGTTCACTGCATTATGTAACTAACATTGAGAAGATCAGATGTGGCCACCGCGAGGCCGGTGAAGGTGCTGGGTGGGCGCTGATGGGCCGTGGGCATTACCTGGCGATTGAGGAGACAGTGCACCAGGAAGATGAAGGCTCCCTGAAGGCTGTTGACGATGGTGAATAAATACGCCATGACCGTGGCTGCTGGGCCGATTTGGAGGAGACCAAGGCTCCATGTGCAGCCCAGAATGAAGAGCTGGGCGATGGCTTTAAAGGTCAGTAACCTGGATAAAGGCAGACAGAGAGATCCTGTTAAAATAAAGCTATGGAGAGCAATTGGGTCAGGAGGATCTGGGCAAAGTTGGGTGGAGATACCATCCCCAGCTTCCCTGTGTGGGACAGGGATACTGTCAATGCAAACACACTGGGAATTCGTTCCCATGGATCCTATATATGATGTTCCCCTCCTGCAATCCCTCACTCCCTTCTGGTGCCAAGAACCCTCCAAACCAAGGCATCTGACCCTCCGGGATTGTTTTGTTGCCTTCTCACCTGTGGTCTCTGATGGTGGACACATCTGCATTGAGGGAGGAGAGTCTGTTTCTCAGGATCCACAGGATCAGGGCAAAGAACGTTATATTTATCTGTGGGAACAGTGGGAAATATTTTCTGTAAAACATCCCATCCGATGGAGCCGGTGACTCCAGCTGAGGCAGAGAATGATCCCAAGGGACCGAGCTGAACACTGCAGAACCGGGGACTGCTCATTTCTGGTGGGAATCATCCCCTCTCCTGTAATATCCCCTGGCAGCTCTTGGTCCCTCCCCACGCGTGGAGCTGACAGCACAGCCAGGGCTATGATGGATCAATGGGATCACAGAGGCCAGATGCTGCTCAGAGTTAAATATGGAGCCTCTCCAGTGGAGTCAGGAGTTATTTTGGGTTTACACTGGTGTAACTGAGAGCAGGATCTGGCCCAGAGATTCCAGATCCTGCCTCTAGAATATTCCCGCCACTTTCAGGCTGTAACAAATCTCCCGCCTCCCCCACCCCAACTTCCCCAGGGGGTAGGGAGGAATATGTAGGGACATTTGTTTCCCCCCCTACAAAAACCACTGCAGAGTGTAGCCCTCTCCCTTCCTCGTTCCTTGGGTCATTAACTCGACTAGACCAAACTCTTGCTGTCTTCACTTGGCAAAACTCCTACTGACATCCCTGGGAGCTGTGCCCGAGTAAAGGCTGTAGGCCTGGGGACACAGCACAGGGACTAATCCCGGGACTGACCACAGCAGATGAGCCAGGTGGGACCTAATTGGGTCTTTCCTTGTGTTTTATGGGCCACGTTCTCCCTGGTTCACTGAAATCAATGGGGTCGCAGAGGTGAGAGGAGAATGGGACCCTGTGGTTCTGTGAGGTACCCACCAGGATTATGGCACAGACTGGACCCAGGAAGCTCCAATGAAAGCCTCTCTCCAGGCTGAGCCAGCAGCTATGGGCAGGGAGGAAGAAGAAGGTGACGTTTGTGACGGGTTGGTTCACAGAAACCCCCTTGGGAGCTGCCAGCTGATGTGCAAAGGCTACCTCTGGTTCTATTCTCCCCTGCCAGCTACAGGTAGTTCCAGCACTCAAAGTCTTGCTGACAGCCAGACACACCTATCTGCTCCAGACACAGACCAGAGTCTGAACCACCTATCCCAAAGCTGCAGGGTTACCTGAGAACAGCTCACAGAAGTCTGCTTGCCTTTAACACTCAGATGCCCAATTCCCAATGGGNCCCACCAGCCCCACAAACCCAGCCTGGGAACTGGGAGTCAAGCTGGGATCTTTCTGGCTTGTTCTTCTGCATCATCCGTGGAGTGAGGAGTGTAGATGTCTGACAGGTGGGCAACTCAACTGCAGCGCTCGGGGCAGCTTAGTGTCCCTGGGGATGGGAAGGGTCCCAGGGGGACGTTCAGCTCCCAGGCAGGCTGAGCAGGGAAATCTCGGTTCAAGTCAGACCTGGGGTGAGCCGGACAAGCGCATGGAAGCCACATCCCAGCTCCCCTTCGGGATGGGCGCTGCACGTACTGTTCGGAAGTTCTGTAGTCTTCGTGATTCACCGCTGCCGAAATAGCCACCACCAGGGCTGGGAATCCGTAGCCGAACGGGTACATGAATCTCTTCTTGAACCGGCTGGCGCTGGTGTAATTCACGACCTGCAGGTTCCTGACGGTGAGGAAGAGGTGCAGCCCCTCCAGGAACATCCAGCTGAAGCAGGCCAGGAAGAGGTATGGTAGGAGACCAGCAATGACAGCACACGCCACCTGGGGGAGACAGAGAGCCCAAGACACTGCGGTGGGGAAGGGAAATGCTGAGTATGGGGGAGACCTGCAGGAGGGTCACATTGTGATTCTTGTTAGCAGAGCTCTCCAGTTATAGCGCTCCGTGACCCAGAGACGGCAGGTTCCTCGGTCTATGGAGGGTCCTGCGGGTGCACATTGCTGACGCAGGAAGGGAGCAGAGATTAGTGGTTAGAGCAGGGGAGCAGGACTCAGGGGATCCAGGTTATGTTCCCAGTCCTGCCAGAGTCCCTGGGTGACCATGGGCAAGTCACGTAGGTGAGGAATCGAGGCACAGGGAGACTGTGACATAGGGACAGAACTGGCCTAACTCCAGGGGTTGGGGACACTCAGACCACTGTGCCCAGTGTGAAGGGGTCTAACAGGGGGCGGAAACATCCCCCCGGGAATCCCCCGTGTCCTGCACAGACCAGAATCCAGGGAGCACAAAGGGGTTCAAAGCCACACACCCCAGCCCTGCTGCAAGTAGAAGAACATAGCAGGGGAGAATCAGGCCATACCGGATGGCTGGTGCGGGTCACCGGGGTGAGGAAGAGCAGGTCGGCCAGGAAGAGGCAGAGGCAGAGCTGCAGGTGGAGGGAGGTGCTGACGTTGCGGATGGAGCGGCACAGGAGGAAGGTGAGGATGGCGAGGAAGAGGCACGGCAGGGAGAGGGTCAGTCCCACATAGGTGATGATGGTCAGTGGGGAACTCTCCTGTAACACAGCAAAGGGAGAATCACCAGTGACCCCAACCCAGCCCCCTCGGCTCCGACTCAGCCTTTTCCCCAGCAAAGCCTCCAGTCACTCCAGGGAGAGCTTTGCCCACGGCTGAGTGCGGAGCTCAGGGTCCAGTCCTGTGATCCGAGTCTCACGGTGAGATACCGTCACTGTGGTGGGAGCCATTAGGACGGCGAAGCTGGAGAGATGGTCACAGCTGCAGGTGGTGTGAGTGCTGTTCGTGTGCACGGTGGTGCAGCCGTCCGGAGACCAGCTGCCGTTCTCGGCCTCTACTTTCCAGTAGACGCAGAGAGCCTCTTCCTCCTCTTTTTTGGCCTGGAAACACAACAGAATCATCGTCATCCTCACGGGACCACAGAACGTCGTTTCTGTTATCACATGTCTATAGCAAACTTAAGGCCACCTACAGCTCCACGGCTCTCCCCACGCAGCCCCCAATGCCCACTGGGGCCATCCCGGTGACAGGGGAGAGAGAACGCAGATCCTGCTGCTCCAAAAGCACAGGCCCTGCTATTGGAGCGAAAGGGAAATAAATCCTTCCTAGCCGTTAGCACTATAAGGCCTGGTCCACACTGGGGGGGGGATCGATCTAAGATACGCAACTTCAGCTACGAGAATAGCATAGCTGAAGTCGACGTAACTTAGATCGAATTAAAATTACTTACTTCGCGTCCTCGCGGCGCTGGATCGACGGCCGCGGCTCACTCGTCGACTTTGCTTCCTCCTTTCACACTGCTGGAGTTCAGCAGCCGACGGGAGAGCGATCGGGCATCGATTTATCGCGTCTACACTACACGCGATAAATCGATCCCCGATAATTCGATCGCTACCCGCCGATCCGGCGGGTAGTGTAGACGTAGCCTAAGGAACGTGGAACGTGGTTGAGCAGTTCTGACTGCATCCAGCAGAGGGCAGTGCTGTGTGCACACATACACACATGCACCCTAACCACTTCATTACCGTATCAACGTGTTTCATTACTGTATCCCATAATGACGAGATACATATCACCTCAGGAAGGGATGCTGAGATAAAGTTTCTTGAAACCTTAAATGACTGCTTCTTGGAGCAGCTAATCCTGGAACCCACAAGACGAGAGGCAATTCTTAATTTAGTCCTAAGTGGAGCACAGGATCAGGTCCAAGAGGTGAATATAACTGGACCACTTGGTAATAGTGACCATAATATAATTAAATTTAGCATCCCTGTGGTGGGGAAAACTCCACAATAGCCCAACACTGTAGGATTTAATTTCAGAAAGGGGAACTACACAAAAATGAGGAGGTTAATGAAACAGAAATTAAAAGGCACAGCGCCAAAAGTAAAATCCCTGCAAGCTGCGTGGAAATGTTTTAAAGACACCATAAGTTGAGCCTCTATTTAAATGTATGCCCCAATTTAAAAAAACATAGTAAGAGAACCAAAAAAGCACCACCGTGGTTAAACAACAAAGTAAAAGAAGCAGCGAGAGGCAAAAAGGCATCCTTTAAATAGTGGAAGATAAATCCTTACGAGGAAAATAGAAAAGAGCATAAACTCTGTCAAATGAAGAGTAAAAATATAATTAGAAAGACCAAAAAAGAATTTGAAGAACAGCAGGCCCAAGACTCCAAAAATAAGAGCAAAAAATGTTTTAAATACATCAGAAGCAGAAATCCTGCTAAACAACCAGTGGGGCTACTGGACAATCAAGATGCTAAAGGAGCACTCAAAGATGATAAGGCCATTGCGGAGAAACTAAATGAATTATTTAATCAGTCTTCACTGTTGAGGATGTGAGGGAGATTCCCAAACCTGAGCCATTCTTTTTGGGTGAAAGATCTGAGGAGCTGTCCCAAATTGAGGTGTCATTAGAGGAGGTTTTGGAACAAATTGATAAACTAAACCGTAATAAGTCTCCAGGACCTGATGGTATTCCCCCAGGAGTTCTGAAGGAACTCAAATGTGAAATTGCAGGACTACTAACTGTCATCTGTAACCTATCAATTAAATCAGCTTCTTTACCAAATGACTGGAGGATAGCTAATGTGACACCAATTTATAAAAACGGCTCCAGAGGTGACCCTGGAAACTACAGGCCAGTAAGCCTCACTTCAGTGCTGGGAAAATTGGTTGAAACTATCATAAAGAACAAAATTGTCAGACACGTAGATGAACATAATTTGTTGGGAAATAGTCAACATGGTTTTTGTAAAGGGAAATCATGCTTCACCAATCTACTAGAATTCTTTGAGGGGGTCAACAAGCATGCAGACAAAGGAGATTGAGTGGATATAGTGTATTTAGATTTTCAGAAAGCCTTTGATAAGGTTCCTCACCAAAAGCTCTTAAGCAAAATAAGCAGTCATGGGATAAGAGGGAAGGTTCTCTCATGGATTGGTAACTGTTTAAATGATAGGCAACAAAGAGTAGGAATAAATGGTCAGTTTTCAGAATGGAGAGAGGTAAATAGTGATGTCCCCCAGGTATCTGTACTGGGCCTAGTCCTATTTAACATATTCATAAATTATCTGGAAAAAGGGGTAAACAGTGAGGTGGCAAAATTTGCAGATGATACAAAACTACTCAAGATAGTTAAGTCCCAGGCAGACTGCGAAGAGCTACAAAAGGATCTCTCAAACCCAGGTGACTGGGTAACAAAAAAGGCAGATGAAATTTAATGTTGATAAATGCAAAGTAATGCACATTGGAAAACATAATCCTAACTATACATATACAATGATGGGGTCTAAATTAGCTGTTACCACTCAAGAAAGAGATCTTGGAGTCATTGTGGATAGTTCTCTGAAATCATCCACTCAATGTGCAGCGGCAGTCAAAAAAGCGAACAGAATGTTGGGAATCATCAAGAAAGGGATAGATAATAAAGACAGAAAATATCATATTGCCTCTATATAAATCCATGGTACGCCCACATCTTGAATACTGCGAGCAGATGTGGTCACCCCATCTCAAAAAAGATATATTGTAATTGGAAAAGGTTCAGAAAAGAGCAACAAAAATGATTAGGGGTATAGAATGGCTTCCATATGAGGAGAGATTAATAAGACTGGGACTTTTCAGCTTGGAAAAAAGGCAACTAAGCAGGGATATGATAGAGGTCTATAAAATCATGAGTGGTATAGAGAAAGTAAATAAGGAAGTGTTATTTACTCCTTCTCATAATACAACAAGGGGCCACCAAATGAAATTAATAGGTAGCAGGTTTAAAACAAACACAAGAAAGTATTTTTTTCACGCATTGCACTGTTAACCTCTGGAACTCCTTGCCAGAGGGTGTTGTGAAGGCCAAGACTATAACAGGGTTCCAAAGGGAGCTAGATAGGCCCATCAATGGCTGTTAGCCAGGATGGGCAGGAATGGTGTCCCTAGCCTCTGTTTGCCAGAAGCTGGGATTGGGTGACAGGGCATGGATTGCTTGATTATAACCTTTCGGGCACCTGCCATTGACCACTGTCAGAGGACAGGATACTGGGCTTGATTGACCTTTGGTCTGACCCAGTATGGCTGTTCTTATATTCTTATGTTTCATGCTGATTCCCTGAACCCCACTATCTATAGAAAGCGGCTTTCCAGATATTCCGGCTCAGGGGTGAGCTAGGCGAAGCTGTTACCATAGAGCACTTTGCACAGCCATGTGCCGTGGTGCGACGCCTGGTAACCTCCCCCAGTAACACAGCCCCAGTGCGTCAGGAATAATTTCTTCTCAGGACCATCAGGAGGCAGAAAGGCAGCACGGTCCAAATGCCCGGCAGGAGATGGTACCTTCTATATGCGACTCTGATAGTCCAGATACAGAGCAAAGCAAGAGGCTCTTCTTTCTCGCACCTGTCTGTGGCGCAGGGTGAAGTGTGCAGGTCTGGAGAGGTGAATGGGTCTCCCGTCTCCGATGGCCCCACTCACCACCCTGGAGTTGAGGTGACTCTTCTCCAGCTTCCCACCAGCCGGTAGATTTCCCTCGCTGAGAAGTGTCGCATTGATGATGGAGTCCAGGGTGGAGTAGGAAATAAAAGCAGCAGCCCCCAAACCTGCTGGGAGAGGAGATGATTCCTCGTTAGGGAGATGGGGTTGCTATGGCAAAGAAGGAGCTGGCCAGATGCCCAGGGATCACAGTGAATCTGTGGCAGATCTGGGAATGGAACCCAGGATCCTGGCCACAACTCTTAAGATTTAGCCATTGGACCACTTGGAGCACCCAGAAATGTGTCCGGCTGGAAACGTCTAGCTGCAGGATGCAGAGATGAAGATTCAGTTTTTCTCAGTGAGAGAAGGAGTGGGGCTGGCCAGGGATGAGCTTCCCCTGGTGCTAGAGGATTAGGGGCTTGAATATGACAGCTGAGGGTACACGTTACCCTGGTCCCCACATCTCCATTTGGGGGTCTAGCTAGACTAGGTTGTCCCTGCCCTTTCCATTCTCTGGGCCCACTTCATACCAGAGACCCTCTCATGAGCCATCTCCCCTCTGCACCCCCAACCNGGGATATGATAGAGGTCTATAAAATCATGAGTGGTATAGAGAAAGTAAATAAGGAAGTGTTATTTACTCCTTCTCATAATACAACAAGGGGCCACCAAATGAAATTAATAGGTAGCAGGTTTAAAACAAACACAAGAAAGTATTTTTTTCACGCATTGCACTGTTAACCTCTGGAACTCCTTGCCAGAGGGTGTTGTGAAGGCCAAGACTATAACAGGGTTCCAAAGGGAGCTAGATAGGCCCATCAATGGCTGTTAGCCAGGATGGGCAGGAATGGTGTCCCTAGCCTCTGTTTGCCAGAAGCTGGGATTGGGTGACAGGGCATGGATTGCTTGATTATAACCTTTCGGGCACCTGCCATTGACCACTGTCAGAGGACAGGATACTGGGCTTGATTGACCTTTGGTCTGACCCAGTATGGCTGTTCTTATATTCTTATGTTTCATGCTGATTCCCTGAACCCCACTATCTATAGAAAGCGGCTTTCCAGATATTCCGGCTCAGGGGTGAGCTAGGCGAAGCTGTTACCATAGAGCACTTTGCACAGCCATGTGCCGTGGTGCGACGCCTGGTAACCTCCCCCAGTAACACAGCCCCAGTGCGTCAGGAATAATTTCTTCTCAGGACCATCAGGAGGCAGAAAGGCAGCACGGTCCAAATGCCCGGCAGGAGATGGTACCTTCTATATGCGACTCTGATAGTCCAGATACAGAGCAAAGCAAGAGGCTCTTCTTTCTCGCACCTGTCTGTGGCGCAGGGTGAAGTGTGCAGGTCTGGAGAGGTGAATGGGTCTCCCGTCTCCGATGGCCCCACTCACCACCCTGGAGTTGAGGTGACTCTTCTCCAGCTTCCCACCAGCCGGTAGATTTCCCTCGCTGAGAAGTGTCGCATTGATGATGGAGTCCAGGGTGGAGTAGGAAATAAAAGCAGCAGCCCCCAAACCTGCTGGGAGAGGAGATGATTCCTCGTTAGGGAGATGGGGTTGCTATGGCAAAGAAGGAGCTGGCCAGATGCCCAGGGATCACAGTGAATCTGTGGCAGATCTGGGAATGGAACCCAGGATCCTGGCCACAACTCTTAAGATTTAGCCATTGGACCACTTGGAGCACCCAGAAATGTGTCCGGCTGGAAACGTCTAGCTGCAGGATGCAGAGATGAAGATTCAGTTTTTCTCAGTGAGAGAAGGAGTGGGGCTGGCCAGGGATGAGCTTCCCCTGGTGCTAGAGGATTAGGGGCTTGAATATGACAGCTGAGGGTACACGTTACCCTGGTCCCCACATCTCCATTTGGGGGTCTAGCTAGACTAGGTTGTCCCTGCCCTTTCCATTCTCTGGGCCCACTTCATACCAGAGACCCTCTCATGAGCCATCTCCCCTCTGCACCCCCAACCCCTCACTGCTTGGGGCTCAAGCTGTGGGACAGGCAGGAACGACGGTGTCAGCTCCATGGCCACAGCCTGAGAACCACTGGCTCAGCCAGCAAGGAGCACTCCAGGGCTAGAGACAGACGCCAGGGCCCGGCCTGGGGATCCATGGGGAGGGAGGGAGGAACGGGGGAACCCAGACTGGGGTTCGGTGCCCGGGAACTGCTCTGTGCCGTGGTTTGGGCCCTGGGTGTCGCCATCACCAGGATGGTACCTTGTGTGGCTGCCCTGGTGACTGTATCACAGTGCACGTCCATCGTTTCCTCGTGAGCTCTCAGGGTGAAGACCTCGCTGTGCTGGCTGCAGTTCCCTGTGACGAGCCGCATCTGGATAGCTGCGGAGGGGTGGGGGTGAGGAATGACAGAGCCCCTCGCTGTGAAACCACTTCCCTGGGAATCTGTCCATTCTGGGCCAGATCCACCCCCCTCCCACTCCACTTGGAGCCGGGGGGCTTCAGGGCTCTTCCGCACTGTGGGAGGGGGAAGTTTGGAGCCCCCCCCCGAGTTCCATTGATCACCCCCCATATCCCCTCCCCCCATTCTGGCTGTGTCTCCTTGGGGATGCTGCGTCCCCAGCAGAGGGAGTAGTGGGGGTGGGGAGAGGCGCCTGGCTCAGCGTGGCAGCCCCTAGTGGTGGAATGACAAATATTACATTTAAACCCATCTCAGTCATTGCTGTTGCTCCTGGGGGCACTGGCGGGGCTGGGTTATATTTCCTGGTGCAGGGGCAGTGCTGTTCTGTGTCTGTACCGAACGCAGGCTCACATCACAACGGTATATAGGCTCTAACTTCCAGTGGATTTGGGGCACAGTGTGTAACCCCGTATCTCATGGAAGCCAGCAGGTGGCGCTGAGAGCCACACGTTCTCCCTCACCCATGGACTCTGTGGTCATGTTCTGTGTTGTCGTCTCCGGAGACTGGAGTGCAATGGCCAGTGTGGACAGTTCCACGCTCTGCAGGACGAACGTTACAGCCGACACAACCTCCCCCTTGTCTCTGCTGTCTGAGAGGGAGGTGCTCTTCAGGAGGGAGTTGAAAGCGAGAGTCGTGTTCTGGGGACACAAAAGGAAAAGCCCTGGGAGTGAGGAGTCCGGGGGTTCAGGTGCCACGTCCCGTGTGTTCCCAGGGGGCATCGGGTATCACAGCCTCTCCCAGTTCAGGGGGCTGCAGTGCTCTCAGAGGGGGAGCCCTTTACAAAGGGGGTCCACTGAGGCTGACGCGGGGCCCCACTGGGACCTGAAGCCAGCTGGGGCTAGAAGCCTTTGTCCTTCCTTGTTCGCTCCCGCTTCCCCATCGCTCCATTACAGATGCCAGGTAACAACATTGTCATAAGCCCACGGCTTCCTAGGCTGTCTCTATGCTGCATCCAGCAGCTGCTCAGAAATGTCTGGCAGGGCAGGGATAGCCCAGATCCTGCTGCCTGAAAAACTCAGGTCACTGACAGATGAGCTACAGAATCCCCATTAACTGTTAGCAGTATAGCACCTCTGATGAACAACAACAGTTCTGAACACTAGAGGGCGCATGTGGGTGAACAAACACAAACATGCACTCACACCACTAGGGGGCATGTGCACGCTGACACAGAAAAACACCACTAGAGGGTGCACCCCCCCTCCCCACAGCAGTGGAGGTCACAGATCTGTTCTGAAGAGTATCTACATGTCTCCCCCCCCCCCAGTGAGACTCCTAACCTGGCACAGCAGCACACAGGGCTCTGGGGCACACACAGGGGCACTAGCCTGCACGGCACATTCAAGGGGCGGAGCCTCTCACCTCCAGTGATAACGCCGCACTCCCGTCTCCAAACACGGACATCAAAATGTCTAACGTCGAATTAAAGAAAGAGGAAAAACTGCTGCTTCTGCCGCCGCTCCCCTTTCCCTGCAGAGAGACCCAGGGCAGAGGGTGAGTTCTGCAGGCGCTGAAGGGCGACCGACATTGGTATTTGCCTTATGCAGGGGCCTGATCCTGACACCCCTCATTGAGTGAATAAAGCTTTTATATCAGACGTGTCCAGGACATGTACGATGGTGCTGTTGCCACAGCGAGAGGTTCATGTGGAGACAGGGAACAGTTTCTAGTACCAGCTGGAATACATCAATTCTTGGGACTAAGCCTCTTTTTGTTCACGTCGGTGCTGGATGCATTGACAGAAAGCAGCCGGAGAGTGGCCCCCGGCCCATGCCTTTTGCAGATGATGTAGTGCTCGATGGGGGGAGGAAAGAGGAAGTGAAGGAAGATGCAGAGAGACATGGAGGTGCATATTGGAAAGAAGGCATGAAAATCAGCAGAAGAAATCAGAGTATATGGTCTGTAGATTCAATGCTCTCCTGCAGGAAGACAATGGGCGTGTAAGTCTGGGGCCAGCCACTAGCAAAGCTACAGAAGTTTTAGAAGGTTCAATATCAATTTGAAAACCCCTAGAATATAATAAGGTGATAAGTTTGTTTATGAGGTTACGTGAAACAGTGTCAAAAGCCTTACTAAGGTCAATATGACACATGCGTCTGACAAAGTGGGTATTCATCCACGAAAGCTTATGCTCCAATACATCTGTTAGTCTATAAGGTGCCACAGGACTCTTTGTGGCTTTTTACAGATCCAGACTAACACGGCTACCCCTCTGATAATTGACAAGGTGATAAGTAACAGTCAGCATGGGTTTGTCAAGAACAAATCCTGTCAAATCAACCTGATAGCTTTCTTTGGCAGGGTAACAAGCCTCGTGGAAGGTGGGAAGCAGTAGACATGGTATATATTGATCTTAGTAAGGCTTTTGACACTGTCTCACGTAACCTCATAAACAAACAAGGGAAATACAACCTATATGGAGCCACTCTAAGGTGGGTGAATAACTAGTTGGAAAACCATTCCCAGAGAGTAGTTATCAGTGGTTCACAGTCAAGCTGGAAGGGCATATTGAGTGGAGTCCCGCAGGGATCAGATCTGGGTCCGGTTCCATCAATGAGTTAGATAATGGCATACAGAGTACACTTATAAAGTTTGTGGATGATACCAATCTGGGAGGGGTTGCAAGTGCTTTGGAGGATAAGATTAAAATTCAAAATGATCTGGACAAACAGGAGAAATGGTCTGAAGTAAATAGGATGAAATTCAACAAGGACAAATTCAAAGTACTCCATTTAGGAAGGAACAACCAGTTGCACACATACAAAATGGGAAATGAATGACTAGGAAGGAGTACTGTGGAAAGGGATCTATGGGTCATAGTGGACCACAAGCTAAATATGAGTCAACAGAGTAAAGCTGTTGCAAAAAAAAAGCGAATCTCATTCCGGGATGTATTAGCAGGAGTGTTGTAAGCAAGACATGAGAAGTAATGCTTCTGGTCTACTCCGCTCTGATTAGGCCTCAACTGGAGTATTGTGTCCAGTTCTGGCACCACATTTCTGGAAGGATGTGGACAAGTTGCAGAAAGTCCAGAGAAGAGCAAGAAAAATGATTAATGGTCTAGAAAACATGACCTATGAGGGAAGATTGAAAAAATTGGGTTTGTTTAGTCTGGAAAAGAGAAGATTGAGAAGGGACATGATAACAGTTTTCAAATAGATGAAAGGTTGTTACAAGGAGGAGGGAGAAGAATTGTTCTCCTTAACCTCTGATGATAGGACAAGAAGCAATAGGCTTAAATTGCAGCAAGGGCAGTTTAAATTGGACATTAGGAAAAGTTTCCTGTCAGGATAATTAAGAACTGGAATAAATTGTCTAGAGAGATTGTGGAATCTCCATCACTGGAGATTTTTAAGAGCAGGTTGGACAAACACCTGTCAGGGATGGTCTAGATAATACTTAGTCCTGCCATGAGTGCAGGGAATTGGACTAGATGGCCTCCCAAGGTCCCTTCCATTCCTACAATTCTATGATAGTACCAGAAAACAATGAACTCAAGAAAAAACATATAAGCAGACTGGGAAAGTCATGGAGTAAAGGCAGAGAAGCGAGGGAGTTCTCTGAGATAGGAGAACGCCTGTCAAAAAGAAAAGTAAGATCTAGAAGACGGTGATCAGGCCTGCACTTTTGTATGGTTCCAAAATCCGGGGACTGAGGAAGAGCCAGGAGCTATTCGTGAAGACAGAGGAAGTGAAAATGTTAAGATGGATGCTTTGCGTTACAAGGACGGACCATGTTCGAAATTAGCAAATTAGGGCAAGAGTGAAAGTAGGACCAATGATAGAAGAGCTGAGGGAACCAGGCTCAGATGGTGTGGGTCTGTGACAAGAAGGTCAGAAGAACAAACAGGAAACAAGGTGCTAAACTAAGGGTATGTCTACACTACGAAATTAGGTCGAAATTATAGAAGTCGGTTTTATAGAAATCGTTTTTATACAGTCGATTGTGTGTGTCCCCACACAAAATGCTCTAAGTGCATTAAGTCGGCGGACTTCGTCCACAGTACCGAGGCTAGCGTCGACTTCTGGAGCGTTGCACTGTGGGTAGCTATCCCACAGTTCCCGCAGTCTCCGCCGCCCATTGGAATTCTGGGTTGAGATCCCAATGCCTGATGGGGCAAAAACAGTGTCGCGGGTGATTCTGGGTACATGTCGTCAGGCCCCCACTCCCTCCCTCCCTCCCTCCCTCCCTCCGTGAAAGCAACAGCAGACAATCGTTTCGCGCCTTTTTTCTGCCCAGACGCCATAGCACTGGGATCATGGAGCCCGCTCAGATCACCGCGGCAATTATGAGCACTATGACAACCACGCGCATTATCCTGGAGTATATGCATAGCCGGAACCTGTCAAAGCAAAACCAGGAGGAGGAGGAGGAGGAGGCAACAGCAGCGCAGAGGCAACAGCAGCGCGGTGACGAGAGTGATGAGGAAATAGACATAGACTTCTCACAAAGTACGGGCCACAGCAATGTGAAAATCATGGTGGTAATGGGGCAGGTTCATGCCGTGGAACGCCGATTCTGGGCCCGGGAAACAAGCACAGACTGGTGGGACCGCATAGTGCTGCAGGTGTGGGACGATTCCCAGTGGCTGCGAAACTTTCGCATGCGTAAGGGCACTTTCATGGAACTTTGTGACTTGCTTTCCCCTGCCCTGAAGCGCCAGAATACCAAGATGAGAGCAGCCCTGACAGTTGAGAAGCGAGTGGCCATAGCCCTGTGGAAGCTTGCAACGCCAGACAGCTACCGGTCAGTCGGACATCAATTTGGAGTGGGCAAATCTACTGTGGGGGCTGCTGTGATTCAAGTAGCCAGGGCAATCAAAGAGCTGCTGATATCAAGGGTAGTGACTCTGGGAAATGTGCAGGTCATAGTGGATGGCTTTGCTGCAATGGGATTCCCTAACTGTGGTGGGGCGATAGATGGAACCCATATCCCTATCTTGGCACCGGAGCACCAAGCCAGCGAGTACATAAACCGAAAGGGGTACTTTTCAATGCTGCTGCAAGCACTGGTGGATCACAAGGGACGTTTTACCAACATCAACGTGGGATGGCCAGGAAAGGTACATGACGCTCGCGTCTTCAGGAACTCTGGTCTGTTTCAAAAGCTGCAGGAAGGGACTTTCTTCCCAGACCAGAAAATAACCGTTGGGGATGTTGAAATGCCTATAGTTATCCTTGGGGACCCAGCCTACCCCTTAATGCCATGGCTCATGAAGCCATACACAGGCAGCCTGGACAGTAGTCAGGACCTGTTCAACTACAGGCTGAGCAAGTGCAGAATGGTGGTAGAATGTGCATTTGGACGTTTAAAAGCGCGCTGGCGCAGTTTACTGACTCGGTTAGACCTCAGCGAAAACAATATTCCCATTGTTATTACTGCTTGTTGTGCGCTCCACAATATCTGTGAGAGTAAGGGGGAGACGTTTATGGCGGGGTGGGAGGCTGAGGCAAATCGCCTGGCCGCTAATTACGCGCAGCCAGACACCAGGGCGATTAGAAGAGTACAGCAGGGTGCGGTGCGCATCAGAGAAGCTTTGAAAACCAGTTTCATGACTGGCCAGGCTACGGTGTGAAAGTTCTGTTTGTTTCTCCTTGATGAACCTCCCCCCCGCCCCCGCCCGGTTCACTCTACTTCACTGTAAGCTAGACACCCTCCCCTCCCCCCTTCGATCACCGCTTGCAGAGGCAATAAAGTCATTGTTACTTCAAATTCATGCATTCTTTATTAATTCACACAAATAGGAGGATAACTGCCAAGGTAGCCCAGGAGGGATGGGGGAGGAGGGAAGCGCTGGGTGGGGTGGGGGAGGAGGGAAGGACAAGGACACCGTGCACTATAAAACTTTAAAACTTTAAAAATTAGAAACTTCAAAACTTATTGAAGGCCAGCCTTCTGCTGCTTGAGCAATCCTCTGGGGTGGAGTGGCTGGGTGGCCGGAGGCCCCCCCACCGCGTTCTTGGGCGTCTGGGTGAGGACGCCATGGAACTTGGGGAGGAGGGCTGTTGGTTACACAGGGGCTGTAGTGGCGGTCTGTGCTCCTGCTGCCTTTCTTGCAGCTCAACCATACGCTGGAGCATCTCACTTTGATGCTCCAGCAGTCGGAGCATGGACTCCTGCCTTCTGTTCTCAATCTGACGCCACCTCTCAGATTCAGCCCGCGATTCAGCACGCAACCTCTCCGATTCAGCACGCGATTCAGCCCGCCACCTCTCCTCGCGTTCAAACTGTGCTTTTCTGCAGTCAGACATTGTCTGCCTCCAAGCATTCTGCTGAACCCTGTCAGCGTGGGAGGCCGTCTGGAGCTCCGAGAACATTTCATCCCGAGTTCTCTTCTTCCTCCTTCTAATCTTCACTAGCCTCTGCGAAGGAGAAACATTTGCAGCTGGTGGGGGAAAAGGGAGATAGGTAGTTAAAAAGACACATTTTAGAGAACAATAGGATCACTCTTTCCCGTTAAACCTTGCTGTTCACATTACATAGCACAAATGCTTTCGTTACAAGGTCGTATTTTGCCTCTATTTATATTGAGGGTCTGCCGATTTGGTGTGAGAGATCACTCACGCAGGGCCAGGCAACAGAATTCGGCTTGCAGGCAGCCATGGTAAGCCACAGTCTTTTGGCTTCTTTAACCTTAATAACATGTGGGAATGGTTTCAAACAGCAGCACCCTCATTTTCCATACCAAGCAGCCGTTGGGTTGGCCATTTAAAATGGTATGGCAATTTAAAAGGAGGGAGGGATGCGGTTGCCGGGTTAACGTGCAGCACAAACCCAACTAACCCCCCCCCCCCCCCCCACACACACCCAATTCCCTGGGATGATCACTTCACCCCTCCCCCCACCGCGTGGCTAACAGTGGGGAACATTTCTGTTCAGCCGAGCAGGAACGGGCACTCTGAATGTCCCCTTAATAAAAGCACCCTATTTCAACCAGGTGACCATGAATGATATCACTCTCCTGAGGATAACACAGAGAGATAAGGAATGGATGTTGTCTGAATGCCAGCAAACACCGGGACCATACGCTGCCATGCTTTGCTATGCAATGATTCCAGACTACGTGCTACTGGCCTGGCGTGGTAAAGTGTCCTACCATGGCGGACGGAATAAGGCAGCCCTCCCCAGAAACCTTTTGCAAAGGCTTTGGGAGTACATCCAGGAGAGCTTTCTGGAGATGTCCCTGGAGGATTTCCGCTCCATCCCCATACACGTTAACAGACTTTTCCAGTAGCTGTCCTGGCCGTGAATGCCAGGGCAAATTAATCATTAAACACGCTTGCTTTTAAACCATGTGTAATATTTACAAAGGTACACTCACCAGAGGTCCCTTCTCCGGGGTCTGCGAGCACGCTTTGGGATTCGGTGGGTTCGGGGTTTACTGGCTCCAGGTCCAGGGTGATAAACAGATCCTGGCTGTTGGGGAAAACGGTTTCTCTGCCTCCTTGCTGTGAGCCATCTCCCGTCTGTTCATCATCATCGTCTTCCTCGTCCCCAGAACCCGCTTCTGTGTTGCGTGAGTCTCCATTGACGGAGTCATAGCACAGGGTTGGGATAGTGGTGGCTGCACCCCCTAGCATGGCATGCAGCTCGGCGTAGAAGCGGCATGTCTGCGGCTGTGCCCCGGACCTTCCGTTTGCCTCTCTGGTTTTCTGGTAGGCTTGCCTTAGCTCCTTAATTTTCACGCGGCACTGCTGTGCATCCCTGTTATGGCCTCTGTCCTTCATGCCCTTTGAGACTTTTTCAAATGTTTTTGCATTTCTTTTACTGCTACGGAGTTCCGCTAGCACGGATTCGTCTCCCCATATGGCGATCAGATCCCGTACCTCCCGTTCGGTCCATGCTGGAGCTCTTCTGCGATCCTGGGACTCCATCATGGTTACCTGTGCTGATGAGCTCTGCGTGGTCACCTGTGCTCTCCACGCTGGGCAAACAGGAAATGAAATTCAAACGTTCGCGGGGCTTTTCCTGTCTACCTGGCCAGTGCATCCGAGTTCAGATTGATGTCCAGAGCGGTCACAATGGTGCACTGTGGGATAGTTCCCGGAGGCCAATACCATCGAATTGCGGCCACACTAACCCTAATTCGAAATGGCAAAACCGATTTCAGCGCTAATCCCGTCGTCGGAGGTGGTGTAAAGAAATCGATTTAAAGAGCCCTTTAAGTCGAATAAAAGGGCTTAATTGTGTGGACGAGTCCAGGCTTAAATCGAGGTAACGCTACTAAATTCGACCTAAAGTCGTAGTGTAGACCAGGCCTTAGATGCAGAAGATAAGAGGATTGGGAGACTCCAGACTAGATGGGTGGCTGTCCTATAAAAGGATGTGATGAGCTGTGGAGTTTCCGAGGAACTGCTTCAAGAGAAACTGGAATGGAGAAGGACTTGAATAGCTGATCGCATGTAGATGGGACTAGCCTAGAAGGATGAGGAGGATCGAGTCCCAGTGATGAAAGGAACAAACACAGTATTGCTCTGATCTTGGATGGGATTTACATGGGTCACTGTAATACCAACAGCAAAGGTTTTTGTCTGGGAATTTCCATATTGGTGGTAAAAAACACAGGGCAAAAACCCCAACAAATGAATGATGGTTTCAAACGTACCGGCAGAGAGAAATTCCTGAACATCTCTTTGATGGCCTCGAACTGAACGCTGGAGTTAAAGCTGGGGACTTGGAGCGATGGGAAGAGAAGAGCAGATGTTAGAGTTTTCATAGCAGATTTTCATATCAACTCACTCCTGCCTGGGGGAAAATCCCCTTCTCTTCCCAGCCCCGATGGCTGCTCTCTGTCCACATGCCAGTCCTGCGCTGCCAATAGTTTAACATGTGGCTGCTACAAAACTCCCTCCCTTCCTCCCTGTCTCACTCTGTCTCTCTCTCCCCTCCATTTACACTCCGCTTTGCCTGTCCCTCCTGCTCCTGTGGTTTGGTTCTGGACTCAGCTCCCGGTGGAAGGGATTTGGCCGTCTGGGCAGGCAGACTGGTAACTCCCATCGGTGTTGTTGCATTGGGCTCTCTCTGTCCCCACCCCCCAACTCCATTCCTGAAGCAGCAGGCCTGGAAGGGGGGTGAAGAACCCCTGAGGCTGCAGGAGGTGCTGAGGTGCCAGGGAGTGGGGTCAGAGGCAGATGTGCGGGCTGCAGGGAGCAGAACTGATTGCTGGGCTGGGTGATGGGCACAGAATTAATTAACCAGAATGTGGGGGGGTTGGTGGAGAAGCTGGAGGCTTTGTGACATCAGCAGCCAGAGAGCTCCTGCCGCGGGGCCAGAACCACTGTATCCTACCTAGGGAAGAGCGGGCAGCACGGGAACGGCCACCAGCACATGGGGGGTGGCTTCATATGTCAAAATACAGACCAGACACGATGAGATCTTCTTTTTCAAAGGAAAAAAACCCACAGTTTTGGGGCCAATCTACTGATTTTGGGGGTCTGACTTGTGATCTCTGCACTCCTGGGGTTGGTGACACTGAGATTCCCACCCAGAGGGCTTGGCCAGCGCCCTCTCTGCTCCCTGCCAGCCAGCCCCTGCCTGTGCAGACCCTCCCACAGTCCATGAGCAGGAGCTGGGCCCGCTCTGAGTTCACATGGGAGGAAGGGGAGCCACCAGAGCCTAACGGGCCTGGCCTGACGGTCACAGGTGCTGGGCACTGAAATCACTGGGGGCTGGGAACGTCCAGCACATCTGATAGCCGTGGGGGATCCCACTTGAGAGGAAACTTTTTGGTGGCTTAAGTTCACACACAAGGGCCCCCCACAGCCTAGGCCCCCTCCTGGTGGGTCCAGATTCTGCTCTCACACTGGGGTAAATCTGGAGATCCTCTGGAACTGTGGCCAATGGGAGCTGAGGAGGCGGTGCCTGCAGGTGGTGGCAGTGTGCGGAGCCTCCTGACCTACCCCCCACGAGCCGCAAGGACCTGCCGGCTATTTCCGGGAGCAGCACAGGGCCAGGGTAGGCAGAGAGCCTGCCTTAGCCCTGTTTTGCTTTCGACCGAGGTAAGAGCCACCCGGCTGGAGCCTGCACCCTTTACCCACTCCCACATCCCATCCCCCTGCCCCAGCCCTGAGCCCCTCTCGCACCCCAACCCCCTGCATTAGCCATGAGCCGCCTCCCAGATCCCACACCCCTTACCACAGTCCAACCCCCTACCCCAGCCCTGAGCCCCCTCCCTCACCCAAACTCCCTCCCAGAGCCTGCACCCCTCACCCCCATCTTCACTCTAGCCCCCTTGCCCAGGCTCAGCCCAGAGTCTGCACCCCCTCCCACACCTAAACCCCCCACTCCAGCCTGGTGAATGTGAGTGAGGGTGGGAGAGAGCGAGAGACAGAGGGAGAGGGATGCAGTGGGTGGGGTGGGGCCTCAAAGAAGAGGCGGGGAAGGGTGTTTGGGTTTGTGTGATTAGACAGTTGGCAACCCTAGGGAAGAGACGCCCGGCCCCTGGCAGCCCTGCTCACCCACTCCCCGGCCTCACTCCAGCGTGGATCAGTCTCACCCTGGCCTGGCCCTGGCACGGTCCCTGCTCCGCTCCCAGAGCCAGATATGGGCATGCTGGTGGCTGTAGCTCTGAGACAACCAGAAACACCCCAGTGGATGGACAGGCTGGGCTGGGAGAAGGTTAGAGCCTTGAGGCTGAGCCCATCTCACCTAGAGTTGAGACCCAGAGGGACCCCGTCCATGGGGGGCAGAGGGGCTGGGGCACCATCCCAGACCAGTTCCCAGCTCGCTGCCCCCTCAGGCCTCTGAATGTGTAGACCCAGACCCCCTCCCACACCCCAAACCCCTGCCCCAGCCTTGGTGAAAGTGAGTTAGAGTGGGAGGGAGGGAGGGAGGGAGGGAGGGAGAGGGATGCAGTGGGTGGGGCGGGGTCTTGGAGAAAGGGAGGGACAAGGGTGTTTTGGTTTGTGGGATTAGACAGTTGGCAACCCTAGGGAAGAGACGCCCGGCTCCTGGTGGCCCTGCTCACCCACTCCCTGGCCTGGCTCCAGCATAGATCAGTCTCATCCCAGCCTGCCCCTGATGCGGCCCCTACTCCGCTCCCCAAGCCAGACCTGGGCACGCTGGTGGATGTGGCTCTGAGACAACCGGAAACACCCCAGTGGACGGACAGGCTGGGCTGGGGGAAGGTGAGAGCCCAAGACCAGTTCCCAGCTTGCTGCCTCCTCAGGCAAGACCTCTGCCTGTGTAGCCTCAGCCCCTGCTCAGCCCCCCAGCTGCCCCCTCCATGTCCCCAGTGGCAGGACCCACCTTTGCACATGGTTGTGTTCCCGTTGGAGGGGATGTAGCCGGCCCAGTACTCACATCGGTAGGTCCCATTGGTGTTGATACACGTGGCCTTGGGGCCGCAGATATCTGGGGTCTTGCGGCACTCGTCGATATCTGAGAGAGGAAAGCGGGGTGGGGGGGAGTGTCACACACAGCATGGCTGGGGGAGCATGGGGGTGAATGACCATGGAGCCCCCAATTTTGGGCAAGCAAGTCCTGGGTTTGATTCCTGATAATGACCCAAGCTGGTTCTTTTGTGATGTCAGCTCCTTCCCCAGCCTTAGCCGCTGCTGAGGGTTAGGTTAATGGGGTTCCAGAATCTAATGGGCTTTTTGAGCCCAAGCTGGATTAAAGATTGTCCAACACAGAGTCCTTGGCTCCTTCTCAGCCCAGTTTGCTTTGCAAAGACCTGACCTTCACCCACCTCAAAGCTGTGCTATGAAAGAGCATCTTGGGCTCTGATTGCAGGTTTGGGGGGATGTTGCAGCTTCTAACGACATCCCCTACTCTTGTGCCTCAGTGGAATTAAGCAAAATGGCAAGAGACATGGCGACCTTCAGTCCCTGGGCTCAGTTTCCATTTTGTAAGACAGGCTGAGGGTCAGAACAGACACTTTTCCAGTGTGTGGCACAGAGAAAGAGCGAGAACTCAGGGCAACCTGATTAGTTTCCCCGTCCATGCATGCGGGTTAGTTTCAGAGATCCTGGGTAAACTCAGTGACCGTGCATGAACACCATCGCCAACACCAAGCAATCAATAAAAGCCCCAAACTGTGAGCCAGGCTGCAAAAAAATCACAAGATTGGTTAAAAATCACAAGATTTTTGTTTTAAAATCCATTTTGGCTTTGTTTTGGTTGATTCTGGCTTGGGAGCTGTTGGTCACCCCAGCGTAACGTTTGGCAGTTTTTCCTCCACCATGTGGACCTGTCCCTAATTTTGATTTTATCCAAAAGCGGAATCACGTGACTCTGGGAGGTGGGACTTTAAGGCAATGACACACGTTAGGAACACTGCAGAAAGGCCAGAAGCATCATGACTTTGCCACGATTGTTTCCAGCTCCCTTTGTACCTGTGCAGATCTTAGACGTATCCTTTTGACTCTTCCCAAATCCCCAACTGCATTTACATATGTAACTTCCTGGCATGTTGTCATAAACATACAGCTAAGGATAGCATAAAATCCCTCCTTTACCTGTAAGGGGTTAAGAAGCTCAAATAACCTGGTTGGCACCTGACCAAAAGGACCAATAAGAAAAGAAGATACTTTCAAATCTGGGCGGGGGGAAGGTTTTATTGGTGCTCTCTTTGTTGTGCTCTCTTGGGACAGAGAGAGGGACCAGGCAGGAAAAAATCATCTCCTAAAACCCTACCTGAAATAAGCATCTAAGATTACAAAAATTGTAAGTAAAGCAAGGAAATGTGTTAGATTATCTTTTGTTTTAGCTTGTGAATTTTCCCTATGATAAGAGGGAGGTTTATTCCTGTTTTTGGAACTTTGAAGTTGAGCCTAGAGGGGAATCCTCTGTATTTTAAATCTTTTTATTACCCTGTAAAATTACCTTCCATCCTGATTTTACAGAGGTGCTTCTTTTACCTTTTTCTTTATAATAAAGTTCTTCTTTTAAGAACCTGATTGATGTTAGTGTCCTAAAGATAAAGGGTCTGCTCTGCACTTTTATTAAAGGCAATTGGTGAGTATATTATTCCCAAGCCTCCCCAGGAAAGGGGGTGAAGGGGTTTGGGGGAATATTTGGGGTAAACAGGGACTCCAAGTGGCCCTTTTCCCTGGATGTTTGTCTAAATCACTTGGTGGTGGCAGCAATACCGTCCAAGGACAAAGAAAGGATTTGTGCCTTGGGGAAGTTTTAACCTAAGCGGGTAGAAAGAAGCTTAGGGGGTGTTTCATGCGGGTCCCCACATCTCTACCCCAGAGTTCAGAGTGGGGAGGGAACCCTGACACATGTTGATGCAGTTCCCATGGGGCTCACAGATTGTGGTGTTTCGCTGGCACTTGTCAATGTTTGCAAGGAGAGAGAAAGCGCTAGGTCAGGCTGATCTAGGAGCTGTACCTTGAGCACAGGGGTGATGCTGCTGGGGGTTAATCCAGGCATCTGAAATACACCGTGTTCTGGGGAGACGGGGCTGGTTAGAGCCAGGAGTTCAGTTACTGGGTCAGTGAACGGGAGCAAATTGGCTATTGTCCAGAATGAGCCGCTCCAGCTGGGAAGGGAAAAGCAGCCCTGCCAGGACACGCACCTGCTGCTTGCTAAAGCTACCAAGCGGATCTGGCGATGCCCAGTGCCGCAATATCAGTGCAGACGGCAATGCCTGAATGAGCTGTCCGCCCCTGGAAGAGAGAAATGGGGAGCTGCTTTGGAGGAAGGGGATAGAAAATAACATGAGGGCTAGTCTAATGCCTGGATATCAGCCAATGGGGTGACCTCCTCTGCACCCCATGAGCTGCCCTGGGCACCCCCTTGCACATAGGACAGTGCAGCGGGCACTATTTTCTGAAGATTCAGAGCAGGCTACGCAGCGGGGACAGAAGGCCAGCGA
Organism: Platysternon megacephalum; assembly: GCA_003942145.1. Lineage (NCBI taxonomy): Eukaryota > Metazoa > Chordata > Testudines > Platysternidae > Platysternon > Platysternon megacephalum. The sequence continues at coordinate 144,553 of QXTE01000639.1, read as the reverse complement.
GGATAACTGGCGGCATGTGACTTCCAGAAGAGGAAAGGGTACCAGAAACATCCATGTACCAGAAACACAGATACAGGTGAGCAACCGTTTTCATGTTCTCTCTGCAGGTACTAGTGCAGAGTGTGGAGTGGAAGATACATCTGAGGGAACAGAGCAGAAGGAGACTCCACTGGTTGGAAGGCATGAGATGCGCCGTCCTAGGGATGGGGGTTCCACGACCACCACTCCCAGGAGGAGGAGGAGGGTGGTGGTGGTCGGGGACTCTCTCCTCAGGGGGACTGAGTCATCTATCTGCCGCCCTGACCGGGAAAACCGAGAGGTGTGCTGCTTGCCAGGGGCTAGGATTCAAGATGTGACGGAGAGACTGCCGAGACTCATCAAGCCCTCGGATCGCTACCCCTTCCTGCTTCTCCACGTGGGCACCAATGATACTGCCAAGAACGACCTTGAGCGTATCACTGCAGACTACGTGGCTCTGGGAAGAAGGATAAAGGAGTTTGAGGCGCAAGTGGTGTTCTCGTCTATTCTCCCTGTGGCAGGAAAAGGCCAGCGTAGAGACCGTCGAATCGTGGAAGTCAACGAATGGCTACGCAGATGGTGTCGGAGAGAAGGGTTTGGATTCTTCGACAATGGGATGGTCTTCCAAGAAGAAGGATTGCTTGGTAGAGACGGGCTCCACCTCACGAAGAGAGGGAAGAGCATCTTTGCAAGCAGGCTGGCTAACCTAGTGAGGAGGGCTTTAAACTAGGTTCACCGGGGGAAGGAGACCAAAGCCCTGAGGTAAGTGGGAAAGTGGGATACTGGGAGGAAGCACAAGCAGGAGACCGCAAGAGGGGAGGACTCCTGTCTCAGACCGAGAAAGCGGGACAATCAGCGAGTTATCTCAAGTGCCTATACACAAATGCAAGAAGCCTGGGGAACAAGCAGGGAGAACTAGAAGTCCTGGCACAGTCAGGGAATTATGATGTAATTGGAATAACAGAGACTTGGTGGGATAACTCACATGATTGGAGTACTGTCATGGATGGATATAAACTGTTCAGGAAAGACAGGCAGGGCAGAAAAGGTGGGGGAGTTGCTTTGTATGTAAGAGAGCAGTATGACTGCTCAGAGCTCCAGTACGAAACTGCAGAAAAACCTGAGTGTCTCTGGATTAAATTTAGAAGTATGAACAACAAGGGTAATGTCGTGGTGGGAGTCTGCTACAGACCCCCAGACCAGGGGGATGAGGTGGACGAGGCTTTCTTCCAGCAACTAACAGAAATTGCTAGATCACAGGCCCTGGTTCTCATGGGTGACTTTAATCACCCTGATATCTGCTGGGAGAGCAATACAGCAGCTCACAGACAATCCAGGAAGTTTCTGGAAAGTGTAGGGGACAACTTCCTGGTGCAAGTGCTGGAGGAACCAACTAGGGGAAAAGCTTTTCTTGACCTGCTGCTCACAAACAGGGAAGAAATAGTAGAGGAAGCAATAGTGGATGGGAACCTGGGAGGCAGTGACCATGAGATGGTCGAGTTCAGGATCCTGATACAAGGAAGAAAGGAGAGCAGTAGAACAGAGACCCTGGACTTTAGAAAAGCAGACTTTGACTCCCTCAGGGAACTGATGGGCAAGGTCCCCTGGGAGAATAACATGAGGGGGAAAGGAGTAGAGGAAAGCTGGCTGTATTTTAAAGAAACCTTATTGAGGTTGCAGGAACAAACCATCCCCATGTGTAGGAAGAAAAGTAAATATGGCAGGCGACCAGCTTGGCTTAACAGTGAAATCCTTGCTCGTCTTAAACACAAAAAAACAGCTTACAAGAAGTGGAAGATTGAACAAATAACCAGGGAGGAGTATAAAAGTATTGCTCAGGCATGCAGGTGTGAAATTAGGAAGGCCAAATCACACTTGGAGTTGCAGCTAGCCGGAGATGTTAGGAGTAACAAGAAGGGTTTCTTTAGGTATGTTAGCAACAAGAAGAAAGTCAAGGAAAGTGTGGGCCCCTTGCTGAATGAGGGAGGGAACCTAGTGACAGAGGATGTGGAGAAAGCTAGTGTACTAAATGCTTTTTTTGCCTCTGTCTTCACAGACAAGGTCAGCTCCCAGACAGCTGCACTCTGCAGCACGGTATGGGGAGGAGGTGACCAGCTCTCTGTGGAGAAAGTAGTAGTTCGGGACTATTTAGGAAAGCTGGACGAGCACAAGTCCATGGGGCCGGATGCGCTGCATCCGAGGGTGCTAAAGGAGTTGGCCGATGAGATTGCGGAGCCATTGGCCATTATCTTTGAAAAATCATGGCGATCGGGGGAGGTCCCGGACGACTGGAAAAAAGCTAATGTAGTGCCCATCTTTAAGAAAGGGAAGAAGGAAGATCCAGGGAACTACAGGCCAGTTAGTCTCACCTCAGTCCCTGGAAAAATCATGGAACAGGTCCTCAAGGAATCAATCCTGAACCACTTAAAGGAGGGGAAAGTGATCAGGAACAGTCAGCATGGATTCACCAAGGGCAAGTCATGCCTGACTAACCTAATTGCCTTCTATGATAAGATAACCGGCTCTGTGGATGAGGGGAAAGCAGTGGATGTGCTATTTCTGGACTTTAGCAAAGCTTTTGATACAGTCTCCCACAGTATTCTTGCCAGCAAGTTAAAGAAGTATGGGCTGGATGAATGGACGGTAAGGTGGATAGAAAACTGGCTAGATGGTCGGGCTCAACGGGTAGTGATCAATGGTTCCTTGTCTAGTTGGCAGCCGGTATCAAGTGGAGTGCCCCAAGGGTCGGTGCTGGGGCCGGTTTTATTCAATATCTTCATTAACGATCTGGAAGATGGTGTGGACTGCACCCTTAGCAAGTTTGCAGATGACACTAAACTGGGAGGAGTGGTTGATACGCTGGAGGGTAGGGATAGGATACAGAGGGACCTAGACAAATTAGAGGATTGGGCCAAAAGAAATATGATGAGGTTCAACAAGGACAAGTGCAGAGTCCTGCATTTAGGACGAAAGAATCCCATGCACTGCTATAGACTAGGGACCGAATGGCTGGGCAGCAGTTCTGCAGAAAAGGACCTAGGGGTTACGGTGGACGAAAAGCTGAATATGAGTCAACAGTGTGCCCTTGTTGCCAAGAAGGCTAATGGCATTTTGGGTTGTATAAGTAGGGGCATTTCCAGCAGATCGAGGGATGTGATCATTCCCCTCTACTCAGCACTGGTGAGGCCTCATTTGGAGTACTGTGTCCAGTTTTGGGCCCCACACTACAAGAAGGATGTGGATAAATTGGAGAGAGTCCAGCGGAGGGCAACAAAAATGATTAGGGGGCTGGAGCACATGACTTACGAGGAGAGGCTGAGGGAACTGGGATTGTTTAGTCTGCAGAAGAGAAGAATGAGGGGCGATTTGATAGCTGCTTTCAACTACCTGAAAGGGGGTTCCAAAGAGGATGGATCTAGACTGTTCTCAGTGATAGAAGATGACAGAACAAGGAGTAATGGTCTCAAGTTGCAGAGGGGGAGGTTTAGGTTGGACATTAGGAAAAACTTTTTCACTAGTAGGGTGGTGAAGAACTGGAATGGGTTACCTAGGGAGGTAGTGGAATCTCCTTCCTTAGAGGTTTTTAAGGTCAGGCTTGACAAAGCCCTGGCTGGGCTGATTTAGTTGGGTTTGGTCCTGCTTTGAGCAGGGGGTTGGACTAGATGACCTCCTGAGGTCCCTTCCAACCCTGAGATTCTATGAACCAGAGAGGGTTCAGAGACAGGCAATGAGAATCATCAGGGGCTGGAAAAACCCTCTATGGCGAGAGATTGAAAAGACTGGGACTGTCACCTTAGAGTGAACATAAGAGGGGACATGTTAAGAGTCTATAAATGACTGACGGCGACAGAGAAGGGAGATGTGGAGCTTCTGTTCTCCCCATCTCATAACACGAGAGCAAGGGCCAGTCAGGGAAGTTAGAAGAGGGGAAATTCGAAACTGAGCCAAGGAAAGGCTGTTTCACACAATGTGCGATTAGCCTGTGGAACTCCCCACCACAGGAGTTACTGAGGCCAAGAATTTAGCAAGATTCAAGGAGCGACTGGACATTCATATGGATGATGAGAACAGCCAGTGTGATCATAGTTAAAGGGCACAAATGTTTGGGAAGAGAGAGAAAACCTCCTGCTGTGGGCTTTAGCCCATCTGAGTATTAGAAACAAGTTAGTGAGAGCAGATTATCCCCTGGCTGCCACTACAGGGCTCTTCCACGGTCCTCTGCAGCATCTGGCTTCGGCCCGTTGGAGCCGGGATACCAGGCTAGATGGGCCTCAGCTCTGATCCCATCTGTACTGTGCAAGTGCCAGCGTTACTTGTGTCTCAGCCTGGCTGGCGCCACCGTTTTGCCTCTTCAGAGGCTGAGGTGCTCCCAGGGCAGACTGAACCCTGTAAGAATCATAGAATCATAGAGTATAAGAGTTGGAAGGGACCTCAGGAGGTCATCTAGTCCAACCCCCTGCTCAAAGCAGGACCAATCCCCAACTAAATCATCACAACCAGGGCTTTGTCAAGCCTGACCTTAACCCTTCCCAGGTAATCCATTCCAGTGCTTCACCACCCTCCTAGTGAAAAAGTTTTTTCCTAATATCCAACCTAAACCTCCCCCACTGCAACTTGAGACCATTGCTCCTTGTTCTGTCATCTGCTACCACTGAGACCAGTCTAGATCCATCCTCTTTGGAACCCCCTCTCAGGTAGTTGAAAGCAGCTATCAAATCCCCCCCTCATTCTTCTCTTCTGCAGACTAAACAATCCCAGTTCCCTCAGCCTCTCCTCATAAGTCATGTGCTCCAGCCCCCTAATCATTTTTGTTGCCCTCAACGCTGGACTCTTTCCAATTTTTCCACATCCTTCTTCTAGTGTGGGGCCCAAAACTGGACACAGTACTCCAGATGAGGCCTAAGCAATGCCGAATAGAGGGGAATGATCACGTCCCTCGATCTGCTGGCAATGTTCCTACTTATACAGCCCAAAATTCTGTTATCCTTCTTGGCAACAAGGGCAAACTGTTGACTCATGTCCAGCTTCTCATCCACTGTAACCCCTAGGTCTTTTCCTGCAGAACTACTGCCTAGCCACTCGGTCCCTAGTCTGTAGCAGTGCATGGGATTCTTCCATGGACTCTGCACTGGTCCTTGTTGAACCTCATCAGATTTATTTTGGCCCAATCCTATAATTTGTGTAGGTCCCTCTGTATCCTATCCCTACCGCTATCCCTACCACCTAGCGTATCTACCAGAGTCCATGCGGGATGGGAACGGAGCTTCCTGGACCAAGGCTGAGTTGCCCAACACTGCAGCTATTCCCTGCTCCCCAGAACCCATGGGGAGGATCGGGGGTGTGGCAGGGGCACACTGCGCTGTGGCTATTCTCTCCTCACCAGGGCCCATAGGGGGCAGAGCGCACTGTGCTATTTCCATGGTTCATACACGAGGCCCCTTCCCAGCTCAGGGGGACACCAGCAGCCCAGATGCTGCGTGCTGGGGCCAGCGAGGGTCCCCTCCCCTCTCCCCAGCGCATCACTACAGCACAAGGAGTTTGTTCTGTGGGTCTGTTTATTCCCCATACAAGCGCCGGGCATAGGGGTGAGCTCAGCCCCTTTGTCTTCAGGAGCAGGTGACGGTCACGTCTCATCACAGCCTCGCTGAAGGCCTCGGGCCACGACTAAAGCTGGCAGCAGCCCCAGTGCAGCGCCAGGCCTGGAACGAGCATTTGTGTGTGCGAGGGGGGGTCTCAGCAGGTGGGGGCAGGGGAGAGCTCACCCTGGCAGCTGTTCTAACTCGCGTGCATGAAGTTGGCTTTCCCAGAGCTGGGCTGCTGTAGGGGCCCTGCACCCACCCTTATCCTAGCCCCTGATGTAGGGGCCGAGGCCGGGGTGCCCAGCACTGCAGCTATTCTCTCCCTCCCAGGACCCATGGGAGAGGATCGGGACACTGTGCTGTGGCTATACCCTGCCCCGCAGAACCCATAGGGGAAAATCAGGAGCATGGTTGGGGCATACGGTGATGTGGCTATTTATTTCCATGGTTCATACACGAGGCCCCATCCCAGGCTCAGGGGGACACTAGTAGTGCAGATGCTGCATGCTGGGGCCAGCGAGGGTCCCCTCCCCATCCCCAGCGCTTCCCTGCAGCACAAGGGGTTTGCTCTGTGGGTCTGTTTATTCCCCATCCAAGCGCCGGGAACAGGGGTGAGTTCGGCCCCATGCTCTGCTGGAGCAGGTGAGGGTCACGTCTCATCACAGCCTCGCTGACGGCCTTGGGCCACTGCCAAAGCGACAAGCAGCCCCGGTGCAGCACCAGGCCTGGAACGAGCATTTGTGTGTGCGAGGGGGCGGTCTCAGCAGGTGGGGGCAGGGGAGAGCTCACCCTGGCAGCTGTTCTCACTCGCGTGCGTGAAGTTGGCTTTCCCAGAGCTGAGCTCGTAGCCATCGATGCAGGTGCAGGAGTAATTCCCAGGCACATTGGTGCACTTTGTGTGCGGTCCGCAGTCTGGCGGGCTCGGGCCCTGACACTCGTCAATATCTGCAACACAAGAGGGGATGTTCTGTACAGTCCTGGCGGGGAGACGTTCCCCGTATCACCCCACAACCCCCCGCACTGAGCTGGGTGATGTGACCCAGGCGTCCGGGCCCCTGGGAGCTTAACAATCACAGGCCCAATTCTCAGCTCCACTCAGGCGGCACTAGGCTGCTCTGGCAGCGTAACGGCCACTCGAGAATCCCCCACCCTGCAAAGGAGGCCACCCCAGCTGGAGTGGAGCTGCTGTAGGGGTCCTTCCCCTATCATGCTCCTAGCCCCTGCTGTAGGGGCTGAGGACGGGGTGCCCAGCACTGCAGTTATACCCTACTCCCCAGGGCCCATGGGGGAGGATCGGGGCCTGGCTGGGGCACACTGTGCTGTGGCTCTTCTCTCCTCAAAACAGCCCATAGGGGGCAGAGCGCACTGTACTATTTCCATGGCCCACACACGAGGCTCCTTCCCAGGCTCAGGGGGACACTAGCAGCACAAAAGCTGCGTGCTGGGGCCAGCAAAGGTCCCTTCCCCTCTCCCCAGAGCATCACTGCAGAACAAGGAATTTGTTCCGAGGGTCTGTTTATTCCCTGTTCAGGCACAGGGGTGAGCTCGGCCCCTTGCTCTTCAGGAGCAGGCGAAGGTCACGTCTCATCACAGCCTCGCTGATGACCTCGGGCCACTGCCAAAGCGACAAGCAGCCCCGGTGCAGCACCAGGCCTGGAACGAGCATTTGTGTGTGCGAGGGGGCGGTCTCAGCAGGTGGGGGCCAGGGGAGAGCTCACCCTGGCAGGTGTTCTCACTCGCGTGCATGAACTTGGCTTTCCCAGAGCTGGACTCGTAGCCATCGATGCAGGTGCAGGAGTAATTCCCAGGCACATTGGTGCAGTTTGCGTGGGGTCCGCAGTCTGCCGGGCTCGGACCCTGACACTCGTCAATATCTGCAGCACAAGAGAGGATGCTCTGTACAGTCCTGCCAGAGAGACATTACTGTACCTGTACTGAGCTGGGTAACGGGACCCAGGCAACCGGGCCCCTAGCAGTTTAACAGTCACAGGCCTGGTTGTCAGCTACACTCCGGTGGCACTAGGCTGCTCTGGCAGGGGAATGGCCACTGGAGAATCCCCCACCCTGCAAAAGGGGCCACCCGAGCTGGTGTCAAGCTGCTGTAGGCGTCCTGCACCCGCCCTACTCCTAGCCCCTGATGTTGGGGCTGAGGCCGGGGTGCCCAGCACTGCAGCTATTCCCTGCCCCCCAGGAACAAAAGGGGGAAGATTGGGGCTGTCACCATGCTGCTCTGTACTTCAGCTGTTCCCTGCCCCCCAGGACCCATGGGGGAGGATCGGGGGCGTGGCTGGGGCACACTGCGCTGTGGCTATTCTCTCCTCACCAAGGCCCATAGGGGGCAGAGCGCACTGTGCTATTTCCATGGCCCACACACGAGGCCCCTTCCCAGGCTCAGGGGGACACTAGCAGCCCAAAAGCTGCGTGCTGGGGCCAGCAAAAGTCCCTTCCCCTCTCCCCAGAGCATCACTGCAGAACAAGGAATTTGTTCCGAGGGTCTGTTTATTCCCCGTTCAGGCACACGGGTGAGCTCGGCCCCTTGCTCTTCAGGAGCAGGTGAGGGTCACATCTCATCACAGCCTCGCTGATGACCTCGGGCCACTGCCAAAGCTGGAAAAAGCTCCGGTGCAGCGCCAGGCCTGGAACGAGCATTTGTGTGTGCGAGGGGGGGTTTCAGCAGGTGGGGGCAGGGGAGAGCTCACCCTGGCAGGTGTCCCCACTCGCGTGGGTGAAGTTGGCTTTCCCAGAGCTGGACTCGTAGCCATCGCTGCAGGTGCAGTAGTAACTCCCAGCCAAGTTGGTGCAGATTGTGTGGGGTCCGCAGTTTACTCCAGCGAGCCTCGGACACTCGTCAATATCTGCAGCACAAGAGGGGACGCTCTGTACAGTCCTGGCAGGGAGACGTTCCCCGTATCACCCCCCCAGCCCCCGCACTGAGCTGGGTGACGGGACCCAGGTGACCGGGCCCCTAGTAGCTTAACAATCACAGGCCCGATTCTCAGCTACACTCAGGCGGCACTAGGCTGCTCTGGCAGCAGAACAGCCACTGGAGAATCCCCCACCCTGCAAAAGGGGCCACCCCAGCCAGTGTGGAGCTGCTGTAGGGGCCCTGCACCCACCCTTATCCTAGCCCCTGATGTAGGGGCCGAGGCCGGGGTGCCCAGCACTGCAGCTATTCTCTCCCTCCCAGGACCCATGGGAGAGGATCGGGACACTGTGCTGTGGCTATACCCTGCCCCCCAGAACCCATAGGGGAAAATCAGGAGCATGGTTGGGGCATACGGTGCTGTGGCTATTCCCTCCTCACCAGGACCCATAGGAGGCAGAGCCACTGTGCTATTTATTTCCATGGTTCATACACGAGGCCCCATCCCAANCTTTGCGTGGGGTCCGCAGTCTGGCGGGCTCGGGCCCTGACACTCGTCAATATCTGCAACACAAGAGGGGATGTTCTGTACAGTCCTGGCAGGGAGACGTTCCCCGTATCACCCCTCCAGCCCCCGCACTGAGCTGGGTGACGGGACCCAGGCGACCGGGCCCCTAGTAGCTTAACAATCACAGGCCCGATTCTCAGCTACACTCCGGCGGCGCTAGGCTGCTCTGGCAGCAGAACGGCCACTGGAGAATCCCCCACCCTGCAAAATGGGCCACCCCAGCTGGAGTGGAGCTGCTGTAGGGGCCCTGCACCCACCCTGCTCCTAGCCCCTGATGTAGGGGGCCGAGGCCTGGGTGCCAAGTCCTGCAGCTATTCCTTGCACCCTAGGACCCAAAGGGGGAAGACTGGGGATGTGGATGGGGTTCACAGCACTGCAGCTATTCCCTGACCCCCAGGGCCCATAGGGGAGGATCGGGGGCGTGGCTGGGGCACACTGTGCTGTGGCTCTTCTCTCCTCACCAGGGCCCATAGGGGGCAGAGCCACTGTGCTATTTCCATGGTTCATACATGAGGCCCCATCCCAGGCTCAGGGGGACACTAGCAGCCCAGAGGCTGCGTGCTGGGGCCAGCGAGGGTCCCCTCCCCATCCCCAGTGCGTCACTGCAGCACAAGGGTTCTGTTAATCACTGTGGGTCTGTTAATTCCCTGTCCAAGCACCAGGCACAGGGGTGAGCCCAGCCCCATGCTGTGCGGTAGCAGGCGAGGGTTATGTCCTGTCACAGCCTCGCTGACGCCTCGGGCCACTGCCAAAGCGAGCAGCAGCCCCTCTTCAGCATCAGGCCTGGAACGAGCATTTGTGTGTGCGGGGGGGGAGGGTCTCAGCAGGTTGGGGCCAGGGGAGAGCTCACCCTGGCAGCTGTTCTCACTCGCGTGCGTGAACTTTTCTTTCCCATAGCTGGACTTTGAGCCATCGATGCAGTTGCAGAAGTAATTCCCAGGCACATTGGTGCACTTTGGGTGGCCCTGACACTCGTCAATATCTGCAATACAAGAGGGGATGTTCTGTACAGTCCTGGCAGGGAGACGTTCCTGTATCACCCACCTGTACTCAGCTGGGTGATGGGACCCAGGCGACCGGGCCCCTGGGAGTTTAACAATCTCAGGCCTGATTCTCAGCTACGCTCAGTCTACACTTGGCTGCTCTGGCAGCGTAACGGCCACTCGAGAATATGGTGTATTGAAAACTGTGTTAGCATCACAAGCTCTCACTTTACCTATGCAAGGGGCTTTCCTGGACCTGCTTGCAGGCTAGGGGGCTCGTGTGACAAGCTTAAGCACTGAAGTGGGAGCTTTTCCCTCTCTCCCAGAATTATTGTCCATTAACTAGCACAGCCAGGCATTGTCATTCCCCTTATAAACAGCCAGTCCCTCTTTAAAACTCGACACATTCACAGCCTCCATGCTGCGGTAGCAGTGAGTTCCAGAGGCTAATGCTGCCCCGGGTGGAGGAGTATTTCTTTGTATCTGCTTTGAATTTGCCCCTTTTCAATTCAATTCAATCCACAGACTGCCCCTTGCTCATTGGTCTTTCTAGAGCTCATGGTTTTCTAAGCTAATCTGATTTTTTTTAAATGGCTGGCAGAGATAAGCAGCCAGCTGGGTGGCTGGTGGAGAGGCGTGGTTGGTGATGAAGACTGCAGCAGAACCCCACGGAGAGGCGTGGCAATCGGCCGTCAACCTAAGTAGCGGAGCATGTAAGGTGCCCCCATACCTTCCACCCAGCCTGGGAGGTAAACTCTGAAGATGAATTTCTGAACTCTGGGGCTGCACTGGCCAAGGGAGAGAGGTGGGAGAGGTGACTTTTGGGTTGCTGGACTCAAGAACCAAAGGGAAAGGAGACGGCCCAATCTGCTTGGGGGTGGGTTGTCTGGTTCATGGTTTGTGTTTATGAACCCTAGTTGTGGTGTGTTCCCAATTTAATGCTGAGTTCTGTACCTCCCGTTATTGAAGATTTTGTGCTCTGTGCTCATGAGAGGGGAAGTATTGCCTCTCTGAGGCACCCAGCGGTGTGTGTGTAAGTTTCCCAAGTCACTGGGTGGGGGCTCAAGCCAGTCTTGCATTGTATTATTGAAAGGGAACCCCTATGTACTGAACCCGGCCCTTGTTGTCAACTCTGCCTGGCAGAAGGGTTACATAAGTATCAGAAATATCCAGCAGTTTGGGGGATTGTCGGCCCCACTCTGCAGTTTGCTCTGATGGAGGAATCTCAGTGGGGCCCCCCCAGGCACCAGTCACACCCTGTCACAAAGCAGAGGCTTGCCTGCAAGTTCACCGTCCGGTGCTCGAACTCGGCACCGGTATTGCCGGCATTGCCAAAACACAGTGACTGTGTAACCACATCCCAGCACAAGATTCCCCTGCCTAGCGCACGATAAGATGGTTTGACGGATGGGGAATGTTTTGGCTGAAGCATCAGGAGTAAAGTACAAAGCTAGGGGGTGAATAAGGGATGTTTTGTCTGAAGCAGCAGGAGAAAGGCACAAGGGGGGGTGGGCGGGTAACAAGCATGTTGTGAAACACACAAGCTGGTACGTCAGTTATTTATCCCGGATGGTTTGTCTCAGTCTGTAACTGTCAGGGTTCATTGTCAGAGGCAGACGTGTGGCCGTGTCCCTGTGGCATCTCTGGGCGCTGGCACCGGGCTTCATTGGCGAGAAACCTGGCCGAGCGCCTTCGCCACTGATCCGACTCTGTGGGCTGTCCGGGCACTTCGATGGAGGTCTGCCGGGCCGGCGACCCGCCCAGAGCCGGGACAGCACACGGAGCCAACGAACACCAACCCCATGTCCCCGCACCAGACTGCTGGAACTGGGGGTGCCTCAGGGAAGCCTGGGGCTGGGCTGGCAATGCCAGTCACAGCACATACCCCTCACAGCGCTGCCCACGCAGGGAGCTTGGGGCAGTGGGAGGGTCCCTCGAACTAGCAGCTGCGCCCCCTAGAGGCCAGAGCAGAGCATGGCTGCCTGCCCCCAGGGGAAGCTCAAGCAATAGGGGACGGGGGCGAATTCAAGAACGCTTTAGCCCAATTCCCAGAGCCGTTCCCGGGGCCACTTCCCAGGCTCAGCGGGGCACTAGCAGCTCAGATGCTGCGTGCTGGGGCCAGCGAGGGTCCCCTCCACCTCCCCAGCGCATCTCTGCAGCACAAGAAGTTTGCTCCGTGGGTCTGTTTCTAACCCCGAGGGTTTATTCCCTGTCCAAGCGCCGGGCACAGGGGTGACCCCGGCCCCATGCTCTGCGGGAGCAGGTGAGGGTCACGTCTCCTCACAGCCTCGCTGACGCCTCGGGCCACTGCCAAAGCCAGCAGCAGCCCCGGAGCAGCACCAGGCCTGGAACGAGCATTTGTGTGTGCGAGGGGGGGTCTCAGCAGGTGGGGGCAGGGGAGAGCTCACCCTGGCAGCTGTTCTCACTCGCGTCCGGGAACTTGGCTTTCCCAGAGCTGAACTCGTAGCCATCGCTGCAGGTGCAGTAGTAACTCCCAGCCATATTGATGCACTTTGCGTTGCGTCCGCAGTCTGGCGGGCTCGGCTCCACACACTCGTTAATATCTGTAATGCAAGAGGGGACGCTCTGTACAGTCCTGGCAGGGAGACGTTCCCTGTATCCCCCCCCCCCCCCGCCCCCGCACTGAGCTGGGTGACAGGACCCAAATGACCGGGGCTCTGAGCGGTTAGTGATTAAGGCCCTGATCCTCAGTTACCCATTTCTGCTGTGGGAATGGTGGAAACAGCCCCCCTGAGCCTCCTGTCCCAGGTACAGGGGGTTCGGCCCCACAAACACCCAGATCCCCCATGTGAGGGGAAGGGGGGAGACGTCCCTCTGGGGCTCCAGGCTCCCGGTGTGTTTGGGGGGGGTGGTTTGACAAGCTGCCTCTCCTCTGCCTCCTCCCTCCTTGGATCCCTGCAGGCTGGGGGGATGGGGAAGAATAGCCAGGGCAGCCCCATTCTCTTCTCTGGGCAGGGATCATAGAATCATAGAATATCAGGGTTGGAAGGGACCTCAGGAGGTCATCTAGTCCAACCCCCTGCTCAAAGCAGGACCTAATCCCAACTAAATCATCCCAGCCAGGGCTTTGTCAAGCCTGACCTTAAAAACCTCTAAGGAAGGAGATTCCACCACCTCCCTAGGTAACCCATTCCAGTGCTTCACCACCCTCCTAGTGAAAAAGTTTTTCCTAATATCCAATCTAAACCTCCCCCACTGCAACTTGAGACCATTACTCCTTGTTCTGTCATCTGGTACCACTGAGAACAGTCTAGATCCATCCTCTTTGGAACCCCCTTTCAGGTAGTTGAAAGCAGCTATCAAATCCCCCCTCATTCTTCTCTTCTGCAGACTAAACAATCCCAGTTCCCTCAGCCTCTCCTCATAACTCATGTGCTCCAGCCCCCTAATCATTTTTGTTGCCCTCCGCTGGACTCTTTCCAATTTTTCCACATCCTTCTTGTAGTGTGGGGCCCAAAACTGGACACAGTACTCCAGGTGAGGCCTCACCAATGTCGAATAGAGGGGAACGATCACGTCCCTCGATCTGCTGGCAATGCCCCTACTTATACAGCCCAAAATGCCGTTAGCCTTCTTGGCAACAAGGGCACACTGTTGACTCATATCCAGCTTCTCGTCCACCGTAACCCCTAGGTCCTTTTCTGCAGAACTGCTGCCTAGCCACTCGGTCCCTAGTCTGTAACAGTGCATGGGATTCTTCCGTCCTAAGTGCAGGACTCTGCACTTGTCCTTGTTGAACCTCATCAGGTTTCTTTTGGCCCAATCCTCTAATTTGTCTAGGTCCCTCTGTATCCTATCCCTACCCTCCAGCGTATCTACCACTCCTCCCAGTTTAGTGTCATCTGCAAATTTGCTGAGAGTGCAGTCCACGCCATCCTCCAGATCATTAATGAAGATATTGAACAAAACCGGCCCCAGGACCGACC
>QXTE01000639.1:31339-130427 GCA_003942145.1 Platysternon megacephalum | reverse complement strand
TTCCTGCAACCTCAATAAGGATTCTTTAAAATACAGCCAGCTCTCCTGGACTCCTTTCCCCCTCATGTTATTCTCCCAGGGGATCCTGCCCATCAGTTCCCTGAGGGAGTCAAAGTCTGCTTTTCTGAAGTCCAGGGTCCGTATTCTGCTGCTTTCCTTTCTTCCTTGTGTCAGGATCCTGAACTCTACCATCTCATGGTCACTGCCTCCCAGGTTCCCATCCACTTTTGCTTCCCCTACTAATTCTTCCCGGTTTGTGAGCAGCAGGTCTAGAAGAGCTCTGCCCCTAGTTGGTTCCTCCAGCACTTGCACCAGGAAATTGTCCCCTACACTTTCCAAAAACTTCCTGGATTGTCTGTGCACCGCTGTATTGCTCTCCCAGCAGATATCAGGGTGATTGAAGTCTCCCATGAGAACCAGGGCCTGCGATCTAGTAACTTCTGCTAGTTGCCGGAAGAAAGCCTCGTCCACCTCATCAGTGGAGCCCCTCTGCCCCTGGACACCCAGGGGCTGATTAGGACCCAGGCTGGGATTCAGACGGGTCAGTGTGATGGGCCCCCCCACCCTGTGCCCAATTCACAAAGCCCAAGCCTCCTGGCTCCTGCTGCTTACTCTGGAGGCCCCTGGTTCGATCCCCAGGAAGGCGGCCCACACCCGTGCTGCCACCCCCCATAATTCCCCAGCCAGGTTGAGCACCCCCAACAGGCCCTGGAATCAATGGAGTTGGCTGCTCCATCCCTTAATGCTCTGCTCTGTCCCAGCCCCCTCAGGACAACGTGGGAGCCCCGTTACCGTCACAGATCTCCGTTGGGTTGGTGAAGAAACAATTCCCCCTTGACTGGTATCCATCCAGGCAGGTGCAGTGGGTGTTGTTCACACACTTGGCGGTTGCTGGGCATAGCATATGGCTGTTGCAGTCCTCAGTGGTACCTGCAGGGGCGGGAACAGCTGGGCAGGGTCAGCCAGTGCAGAGCGTCTCCCCCCCACACACACACACACAGTGGGATCGACTCCTTTCACTCGCCCCATTCACTGATTTTCATCCCTGGGCGCCTGGCAAACAGCTCCGACGCCATCCACCGCCTGGCAACAAGCTGCCCTCGGCTGCACAGGAGGCCTTGGCTCCCCGGGGTGCCCCCGGCACAGACAGGCAGAGCCGCCGGAGCCGGGCGTCGCTTCAAGTGAAACGTTTTTGATCTCACCCAATTTTTATCCTTTTTGTTGCTGTCGTCGTTACTCTCGTTAGCGTCAATTTCAAACCGAAACCGAAACCTCACTTCAAACCGGAAAACAGGAATTTTTAATTTTGAAAATTATTTCATCTCCCTCTTGCCCATGCAATATTTCCCTGAGTAAAACCAAACATTCCTCTGAACCGAATCGGCATTTTCTGTCAAAAAATGGTTCCTTGGGAAATCCCTGCCCGGCTCTGCTCTGGATTGACTGAGAGCGGAATCGGGCGCGAGGCCAGTTTGGATCCTGAGCTGCCTCCCATGACCCAGATTGTGACCTGCCTGCAGGGGGCTCCTGGATCCTTTAGCTGCCCGGTGTTTGGGGCTCCACTGGGATCCGTCCCTCTGACCAGTGTGAGGGGAAGGATCCCAGTGCAGCTTAGCCGGCTGCAGGGCTTGGGATGGGAGCAGACGGAGCAGGGTGGGGGCAGCACTGGGGGACCCCAGTGGGTCAATGGGAATTTGTCCAAATCCCATCTTGGGATTCGCAGCAGAACTGGGCTCGGGGCGCAGAGTCCAGATCCCAAACGCCCCCAGCTGGGCACGTGGGTCCCAGGTTTCAGTTCAGCCCGATTTTTAGAGGGGGGGGGGCACCTACAAATGCCACTTCTAACGTCTGAGCCATCAGGGGTTTGATTTGGGCTGGTCAATAACCCGGCCCTTGGCTACAAAGGGGATCTGCCCCTCACTCCAGCCCCCAGTGTAGAGCCCTGGGCCCCAGTGTCTATTCTCTGCTGGCCACGGGGCTGGGAAGGGAAGGGGCGGGCTACACAGGGGCCTTCTCCTCTCCCCTGCACGCACCCACCGTGCTCTGTAAACCCCCCCCAAGACGCCCACGCCAAGGGGCTGCTCCCGGCTCGCCAGACCCCTGACTCTGCTCTCCTCCCACAAGGGAAAGGGACCAGAGGGGGCGGAGGCCGGAGACCCCGGGCAGCCGGGAGCGCTCCGGAAGGTTAGCCAGGAGGAGTCAGCCTTACCTTGCACGCTATTATTCTGGGCCAGGGTGCCCCACAGGCACAGGGCGATGCAGAGCCCTGGAAGGCAGAGACAGGGTAAGGCACCATGGGCAGATGATAACCAACACTCAGTGTCCCCTCCACCCAATGCCAGCGCCCCCCACCCCGTCCTCCCTGAGCTGCCCCATGAACTCCCCCAGAGACCCACTCTCAAGCCCTGACCCCCGGCCTGCACTCACTGGCACCCCTGGGAGGTGACGCTGTTGGCCGTGCGGAGGGAGGAGTGCTCCAGCAGCAGGGCTGTGTGGGGCTGTCTCCCCCTCTGCTTGCCCTGCCCCCTGCTGGGACCTGAGAGCGGTAAAATTTGAATTTTTAGGCGCCCCATAGAATGCCGGCGTCCCTAGGCACGTGCCTACTGTGCTTCATCGGAAATCCAGGCCTGACGATTGTGCTGTGTGGCACCCAGAGCCCACCAAAATCAGGGCCCCCATTGTGCCAGGTGCTGCACAGAGCTGACCGAGATCAGGGCCACATCACGCTCAGTGCTGCACAGACACACACTGAGCCAGTCTGTGACCCAAAAAGTTCATGGCAATAGGCAAAGGGAGGAGCATTCTCTCCACTTTACAGATGGTGAAACTGAGGCACAGTGAGGGGTAATGACTTACCCAAGGTCACCTAGTGCAGCCATGCAATGGACAAACCCCCTTGGAAAGGGGAAGCATTGAGGGGGGGATGGGGCGAAAAGACAACACAGGCTGCTTTTGATCTGATTTTCACTCAGGTATCACCCCATATCTGCCGCCTCCTGCTGGTGTTTGTTTATAGCCTGTTGCTCTGAGTCAACCACACCCCGGTGCGAAGAACCAGATGATAAAGGACCCGTGGGCCGAGTGCCCCAGGTAATGTGAAAAGGGGAAGCACAGCGGGCTGTGGAACCCCATTGTGCTTTCCTAAGAAGGGAGCTAGAAAGGGAGTGTGGCTTTGAAATTCAGCTTCGGTCGATCTCCCCCAGGGAGACTCTATGGAGGACGAGAGAGCTGAGGAGGTGACGGCATCACAGTTCCCCGGGGAGCGAAGGCCGAGCCATTAATTCAGAGCTCCTAAGGCCAGGAAGGGATCAGGCTGATCCGGCCTCTCGCGCTGCATGGGCCAGAGAATGACCCAGGGACTCCTGCATCCAGCCCATAGCTGGGGATTGAGCTAGCGCAGAGTTGAGAGAGGACAGCCCGTCTGTTCAACTCCATGTGATGGAAACGGCTGTGGTGTGTTCACACTGTCAGCTGCCTGCGCAATAGCATGTTCACACTTGCAGCATTTGCAGCAGTATTTGGAGCGGTGCACTCTGGGCATCTATCCCACAGAGCACCTCTTTCTCTTCTGCCGCTCAGAGTTGTGGGAAAGCAGAGAGGGTCTGGGGGAATCTTGGGGCCTGTCAGAGTACCCCGTTATGCATTGCTTCGCATCCCAGCATTCCCTGTGCTTCTGTCTGCATTTGGCGCCATCTTTCAACAGTTTGTGTATTGGGCATCCTGCCTTTTCGGGCTGCAGGAATGGATCCCAAACTGTTGACCAGCATGCTGCTCGCTCTGACCAACACGTCACAAGTGGCAGTGGAGTTATTCTTTAAACTACAAAGGCAAGAGGAGTACGGCATTGATCTCGCCACGGGTAGTAGCTACGATACGAGATTACTTGTGGCATTCACGGAGGTGCTGACCACAGTGGAACACCGCTTTTGGTCTCGGGAAACAAGCACTGAGTGGTTGGATCACATGGTGATGCACGTCTGGGATGAAGAGCAGTGGCTGCAGAATTTCTGATGAGGAAAGCCACATTCATGGGACTATCTGATGAGGTCACCCCAGCCCTGCGGTGCAAGGACAGAGAATGAGAGCTGCCCTGCCATTGGAGAAGCGCGTAGCGATTGCACAGTGGAATCTGGCTACTCCAGAATACTACTGATCGGTCGCTAACCAGTTCGGAGTGGGAAAGTTGACCGTTGGACTCGTGTTGATGGAAGTCTGCAGGGCCTTTAATCGCATCCCGCTCCGATAGACTGTGACTCTGGGCAATGTGGGTGACATTGTGGATGGCTTTGCACAAATGGGCTTCTCTAACTGCGGAGGGGTGATAGATGGCACACATATTTCAATTCTGGCAGCAAACTACCTAGACACTGATTACATTAATCTCAAGGGGTATTTCTCAATGGTTCTCCCGGTGCTTGTGGATCATGGCTGCCATTTCACAGACATTACCGCAGGCTGGTCTGGAAAGGTGCATGACACATACATCTTTTAGAACACTGGCCTGTTCAGGAAGCTGCAAGCAGGGACTTTCTTCTCAGACCAGAAGATCATCGTAGGGGAAGTTGAAATGCCCATTGTGATCCTGGGAGATCCCACCTACACTTTAATGTCATGGCTTATGAAACCATACATGGGGCAACTTGACAGCAGCAAGGAGTGGTACAACAACAGGCTGAGCAAGTACAGAATAGCCATTGAATGTGCTTTTTTCCATTTAAAAGGCCGCTGGTGCTGCTTCTGTGGAAAGCTGGACCTGGCTGATGGCAATATTCCCATGTTTATAGGCGCATGCTGTATGCTCCATAATATCTGGGAAGGGAAGGGTGAAAGCTTCACTCAGGGCTGGATTGTAGAGGCTCAGCACTTGGAGGCTGAGTTTGAACAGCCAGAGACGAGGGCTATTAGAGGGGTGCAGTGCGGGGCCATAAGGATCAGAGATGCCTTGAGGCAGCAATTTGAAGCTGAAAGCCACTAATATTTGTTGCTATGCTCGGGAGTGCAGTGCTTGTAATGCTAGGAGGGGATTGGTGCAGACGATGCAATATGTGGGTTTAACATAATTGTATGTTGCCTTATAGGGCTCTTTTTGCTTTCAATTAATAGAACAAAGATTGCTTTCAAACCAGCACATTTCTTTTATTAAAAAACAACAACTGGAGGAGAGAGTCAAACAAATAAAAAACATCAGCAGTGAGGGGGATGGGGGAAGGGAAGGTCCCAGGAGGAGGAGGGGTCCTGGGATGGCTAAAGATTTGTGTATGTCCAGGGATCATATCCAACCTTTTACTTTGAAGTACAATGCAGCCGGTACTGTACTTCAGCAGGGCCAAACTGCAGAGGGATGGGTGTTGGGTGCAACCCTCCTTCCCCCAGCAACTCACTTCAACAATTCCCAAAATCAAATCCACTTATCGGGGCCTCCTCTCCTGTTTGCGCTTTGCCAACATCCAACAGCTGTGATTGGCTAGCCTCCACTGAGGTAGACAAGAGCTCCTGGATGCATTCATCTCTGACCTCTGAGTCATCCTCTGCCTCTGTGTCTCCCTCCCACTCCACATCCTTGTCCAAGATTTCCTCCTCCTGGCTCGGTCGACTTTTGACTGGCACACGAGCCACTGAAGTATCCACAGTGGTCTTTGCAATGGAGGTGGGGTCGCCACCGAGTATCACGTCCAGCTCTTTGTAGAACCGGCAGCTTGTGGGTGCAGCACCAGAGCAGCGGTTTGCCTCCTGCATCTTGTGATAGGCGTTCCGCAGCTCCTTCACTTTGACCCTGCACTGCAATGTGTCCCGGCCCCTTTCTGTCCTGCATCGTGAAATCTGTCCGTAGGTATCATAATTCCTATGGCTGGAGCGCAGCTGGCACTGAACAGCCTCCTCTCCCCAAAAGGTGATGATGTCCAGCAGCTCGGCATTGCTCCAAGCGGGAGATCGCCTGGTGTGTGGAGCAGGCCTGGCCACCTGGAAAGATGTGCTGAGACCACTGCACGTGTCACCAAGCAAACAGGAAGGGGATTTCCAAAGGAATTTATGGGATGGGGATGACGGTTGGTCACCTGAGGGCAGGGCAGTAGAGTTCAAACCGATGACCAGAGAGGCAAGAACGGGCATTGTGGGACACCTCCCGGAGGCCAATTGCAGCGCTGGAATCGACCAGGGTCTCTATACTGGCACCAACGCAGAAAGCCGTATGCCTCTCGTTGAGGTTTTTTTACAGTGCTACAACTGCACAGTTTCTGCGCACTAAGTGGCCTGGCAGTGTGTACACCTCAGGAGTTACAGCGCAGAAAGCTGCTTTACTGTGCAGAAAGTTGCCAGTGTAGACAGGGCCTAAGACGTTTCCAGCAGCCATCCGGGGCAGGGATTCAGTGACGAATGAAACCTGATTAACTCATTTCCCTGCCTTCAATAGGATTGACATATGGCGGGAATCCTTTGTTTCCTAGTTTGATCCCCACCCCCTATTAGTGGAAAAATACTAGTAGACATTGTCACATGACCCTGCAGTGTCAAAGCAGCATCCCAGGAAGCTTCTCAGGAAGGTGGGAGATTAGCATCTTCAAAGTTCTATTGTCCATCTTAAATGGCCAATTAAGGCTGATTGCCTATTGTCTGGTGGATGTTCCCCAGGTGTTACATAGTCAATATTCTTAACTTCAGATACAGAATTGATACATGCATGCAAATAGGATAATCATATTCAGTAAATCATAACCTTTCCAATGATACCTCACATGACCTATCTTGCATAGAACACATCTGTTATGCCATATTCATATCGTAACAATATCCTATGAAGAATACGGGGTGTAACTTTCCGTGACCTCCATGACTTCTGCAGCAGCTAGTGTGGATAGTCCTGGGCAGCTGCTGCTGGAGCAGTTTTGGGCCACTGCACCTCCCAACCGCCCAGCAGCAGCAGTAGTTTGGGTGTGGGAGGGGCTCAGGGCTGGAGCAGGGGGTTGGTGTGCGGGGCAGTGCTTACATTGGGGAGGGGCTCCATGGAAGTGGCTGGCATGTCCATACAGCTCCTAGGTGGAGGGCCAGGGGGTTCTGCGTGCTGCCTCTCCCTGCAGGCACCGAGCCCGCAGCTCCCATTGGCTGCGGTTCCCAGCGAATAGGAGCTGTGGAGCTGGTGCTCGTGGCAGGGTCAATGCATGGAGCCCCCCAGCCTTCCCCCCCAGGAGCTGAAAGTACAGCTCCTGTCAGCCCCACCAACCCTCCCCCCCAGCACCAGCAGGGGTCCCGGACCATGTGCCGCCACCCCCCCAGCACCTGTGACACCCCTCCCAGGCTGCCCCCCCGGACCTGTGGTGTCCCCCGGGCCACCTTCTCCCAGCACCTGCGGTGCCCCCGGGCCACCCCCCAGAGCACCCATGGCTCCCCAGACCACGTGTTAGTTAGGGGTATATAGTACAAGTCATGGACAGGTCACGGGCCTGTGGTGAGAAGCATCTAAGTTTGTAAGGGCACTTAAAGTGTTAAGATCACCTTAGAATGTGTTTTGCTTTTATTTCATTTGACCAAATCTGACTTATAATCACTTAAAATCTATCTTTATACTTAATACATTTGTTTGTTTATTCTACCAGAAGCAGTGTGTTTGGTTTGAAGCCTGTCAGAGACTCCCCTTGGGACAACAAGCATGGTACATATCAATTTCTTTATTAAATTGACGAACTCATATAAGATTGTAGCATCCAGGGGACATAACTGAACACTGCAAGATGGAGGTTCCTAGGGTTCTGTCTGGGACCGGAGATATTGGCTAATGTCATTCAGCTGCACAATCCAAGGAGCAGCTTTCTCTTTGTCTGTTGTTCTCCAGAGAAGGAGACACGGAGCAGCAATGCTGCGTAAGGCTTGAACCAGGTATGAAAATTCATCAGATCATACCTAGAATTACTTATTTGAAACCCCCCAAATATGTAAGTAAATTAAGAATGTTTAGCTAGATGCGATCATGTTTATTTCTGTTTATTTTGGCTTGTAGATCTCATCTGGGCTAACCCCAGATGCTTTTGTTTGCTTGTATCCTTTAAGCTGAACCACCAAGAAAGCTATTTTGGGTGCTTCATTTTTGTAATTGTTTCTTTTAAGATCTAGCCAAAAAGTCTACGTCCCAAATGTATTTTTTTCCTTTTTGTTTTTAATAAAATTTACCTTTTTTAAGAACAGGCTTGGATTTCTGATGTTTTAAGAAGTTTGTGATTGTTGTTTGATTAGCTTATATAATAAGAATATAACATTAGGGATCTATTATCCACCACCTGACCAGGACAGTGATAGTGATGATTAAATGCTAAGGGAAATTAGAGAGGCTTCCAAAATTAAGAACTCAATAATAGTGGGGGATTTCAATTATCCCCATATTGACTGGGAACATGTCACCTCAGGACGAAATGCAGAGACAAAATTTCTCGATACTGTAAATGACGGCTTCTTGGAGCAGCTGGTACGGGAACCCACAAGGGGAGAGGCAATTCTTGATTTAGTCCTGAGTGAAGCACAGGAGCTGGTCCAAGAGGTAACTATAACAGGACCGCTTGGAAATAGTGACCATAATATAATAACATTTAACATCCCTGTGGTGGGAAGAACATCTCAACAACCCAACACTGTGGCATTTAATTTCAAAAAGGGGAACTATGCAAGAATGAAGGGGTTAGTTAAACAGAAATTAAAAGGTACAGTGACTAAAGTGAAATCCCTCCAAGCTGCATGGACACTTTTTAAAGACACCATAATAGAGGCCCAACGTAAATGTATACCCCAAATTAAGAAACACAGTAAAGGAACTAAAGAAGAGCCACCGTGGCTTAACAACCATGTAAAAGAAGCAGTGAGAGATAAAAAGGCATCTTTTAAAAAGTGGAAGTCAAATCCTAGTGATGTAAATGGAAAAGAGCATAAACACTGCCCAATTACGTGTAAAAATGTAATAAGAAAAGCCAAAGAGGAGTTTGAAGAATGGCTAGCCAAAAACTCAAAAGGTAATAACAAAATGTTTTTTAAGTACCTCAGAAGCAGGAAGCCTGCTAAACAACCAGTGGGGCCCCTGGATGATCGAGATACAAAAGAAGTGCTTAAAGACGATAAAGTCATTGCAGAGAAACTAAACAAATTCTTTGCTTCAGTCTTCACGGCTGAGGATGTTAGGGAGATTCCCAAACCTGAGCCGGCTTTTGTAGGTGACAAATCTGAGGAACTGTCATAGATTGAAGTGTCACTTGAGGAGGTTTTGGAATTAATTGATAAACTTAACATTAGCAAGTCACCAGGACCAGATGGCATTCACCCAAGAGTTCTGAAAGAACTCAAATGTGAAGTTGCGGAACTATTAACTAAGGCCCCGTCCAGACTACCCGCCCGGATCGGCGGGTAGACATCGATCTGGCGGGGATCGATGTATCGCGTCTCGTCTGGACGGGATACATCGATCCCCGAACGCGCTACTTCGAACTCCGTAACTCCTGCAGGGCGAGCGGAGTTCGCGGAGTCGACGGGGGAGCCGCGGACGTCGATCCCGCACTGCTAGGACACGAGGTAAGAGCGGGAAATTCGAAATAAGATACTTCGACTTCAGCTACGCTATTCTCGTAGCTGAAGTCGCGTATCTTATTTCGATCCCTGCCCCTAGTGTGGACCAGCCCTAAGTGTTGTAACCTGTCCTTTAAATCGGCTTCTGTACCCAATGACTGGAAGATAGCTAATGTAACGCCAATATTTAAAAAGGGCTCTAGAGGTGATCCCGGCAATTACAGACTGGTAAGTCTAACGTCAGTACCGGGCAAATTAATTGAATCAATAGTAAAAAATTAAATTGTCAGACACATAGAAGAACATAAATTGTTGGGCAAAAGTCAACATGGTTTCTGTAAAGGGAAATCTTGTGTTACTAATCTATTAGAGTTCTCTGAAGGGGTCAACAAACATGTGGACAAGGGGGATCCAGTGGACATAGTGTACTTAGATTTCCAGAAAGCCTTTGACAAGGCCCCTCACCAAAGGCTCTTACATAAATGAAANGTGAAGAACTTCAAAAAGATCTCACAAAACTAAGTGATTGGGCAACAAAATGGCAAATGAAATTTAATGTGGATAAATGTAAAGTAATGCACATTGGAAAAAATAACCCCAACTATACATACAATATGATGGGGGCTAATTTAGCTACAACAAATCAGGAAAAAGATCTTGGAGTCATCATGGATAGTTCTCTGAAGACGCCCACGCAGTGTGCAGAGGTGGTCAAAAAAGCAAACAGGATGTTAGGAATTATTAAAAAGGGGATAGAGAATAAGACAGAGGATATATTATTGCANGGCTAATTTAGCTACAACAAATCAGGAAAAAGATCTTGGAGTCATCATGGATAGTTCTCTGAAGACGCCCACGCAGTGTGCAGAGGTGGTCAAAAAAGCAAACAGGATGTTAGGAATTATTAAAAAGGGGATAGAGAATAAGACGGAGGATATATTATTGCACTTATATAAATCGATGGTACGCCCACATCTTGAATACTGCATACAGATGTGGTCTCCTCATCTCAAAAAAGATATGCTGGCACTAGAAAAGGTTCAGAGAAGGGCAACTAAAATGATTAGGGTTTTGGAATGGGTCCCATAGGAGAAGAGATTAAAGAGGCTAGGACTTTTCAGCTTGGAAAAGAGGAGACTAAGGGGGGATATGATAGAGGTATATAAAATCATGAGTGATGTGGCGAAAGTAGATAAGGAAAAGTTATTTACTTATTCCCATAATACAAGAACTAGGGGCCACCAAATGAAATCAATGGGCAGAAGGTTTAAAACAAATAAAAGGAAGTTCTTCTTCACACATTTCACAGTCAACTTGTGGAACTCCTTGCCTGAGGAGGTTGTGAAGGCTAGGACTATAACAGCATTTAAAAGAGAACTGGATAAATTCATGGAGGTTAAGTCCATTAATGGCTATTGGCCAGGATAGGTAAGGAATGGTGTCCCTAGACTCTGTTTGTCAGAGGGTGGAGATGGATGGCAGGAGAGAGATCACTTGATCATTACCTGTTAGGTTCGCTCCCTCTGGGGCACCTGGCATTGGCCACTGTCGGTAGACAGGCTACTGGGCTAGATGGACCTTTGGTCTGACCCAGTATGGCCGTTCTTATGTTCTTATGTTCTTATAGCCACAGCTAATTTCCTTTGTTTTCTTTCTCAGCTCTTCCCCGGGTGGGTGGGGGGTGAAAGGGCTTGAGGGTACTCCACAAGGAGGAATTCCCAAGTTCTCCTTCCTGGGTTCAAAGGGGTATTTTGCATTCGGGTGGTGGCAGCGTTTACCAAGCCAAGGTCAGAGGAAAGCTGTAACCTTGAGAGTGTAATACAAGCCTGGAGTGACAAGCAGGGCCATCTTTACCCTTACGCAAACTACACAGCTCCATAAGGCACCAGGAAATTTGGGGCACCAAATTGCCCCAAAATTCCTGGTACCCTACACAGCTGCATGATGCTCCAGTGTCCAGCCCGATCCCCTGGCTGGCTGAGCTGGCCAGGAAAGCTGCCCCCGCCCCTGCTCCGCCTCTTCCCCCAAACCCCCACCCCTTTTCCGCCCCAGCCATGGCCCCACTGCCCCCCTTCCCCTGAGCTACATCCTGGGGGATGGCAACACAGGTCGGGCGCACCCTGCACTCACCGGGCAGCGGGGAGTGGAGAAACCTGGACCCAGCCTGCTCCACTCCGCTGACTCCCAGCCGCACCACTGGTGAATAGTAGGGAGTGGTTCCCCCCTGCTCCCCAAGTCCCAAGGCTGGGAGCCAGGGGAGCAGAGCGGAGCGGGCAGGGGCCGGGTCACTCCACTTCCTGCCACCCATGAGTGCGGGGTTTGGCCCACCCTGCAATCACCAGGTGGCAGGAAGTGGGGCGACCTGGCCCCAACCCACTCCACTTCACTGGCTCGTGCTGAGGGCGGTTTCCTTCTTCCCTCCAAGCCAGGAGGCCCCCTGCGGAGGCCTGGGACCACCCCACCCCCACAGAGGCCTGGAGCCAGCTCTCCCCCTGGTGGGGGGGGGAGGGCTGCATAGGGCACAAAAATGTCTAGGGATGGCCCTGGTGTCAAGTATTAATTTTTAAAATACTTGCGGGTCCCCACTTCGTGCACTCGAGGTGCCAGAGTGAGGATTCAGCCCTGACACCATCTTTGACCAGTCCGTACTCTGATCTCATAGTGAGCCCGTCTCAGATGAGCCCATCTCAGCCAGTCCCAGGAATCTGGCCCAGTAAATCTAAGGGTGTTTCAGTGAATCTGGATGGAGTCTCAGCTGGTGCAACGTGAGCACTGGAGGGAGCAGAGGAAATTGCACGTTACACCAATGTAGCGTATGCCTAGGGGTAAATTCTAGCTCGAGGAGACATACCCGGGCTTGTTCTGACCCAGCTGGCATGCTAAAAATAGAAGTGTGACTGCGTTTGGGCAAGTAATAGGACTTGCCTTTGGGCAAGTACCTGCCCCGACTGCGATCTCGTCCAAGAACACACATACGCACTAAGGGCGGCCAGCCTCTCCCACCACCATGGCGACACTTCTGTTTCTAGCCAGATGAGAGCTATCGCGACTATGTCTTCTCGAGCTGGAACATTCACCTTCCAGCCCCAGTGCAGACAGACCCGTGGGCCCCTCTGGACTGGATACACGTCACCTCGGGTTCCCATGGTGGCTCAGACGCTGTCAGGGCAGGTTGAGTTCTGAGGATTCTGAGCTTTGCAGCCTCCTTATCTTGGAGAAATTAGACAGGAAGCCAAGTTGACTCATGTCCTGTTTGATCATATCATATCAACCAACAGTACTGCACACAGAAAAGCACTGTCTTCTCAGTGTGCCCTGTTCTCCTTCCTTCTGCCCTACCACTTCTCCCAGCCCCATAATAATTTACTTTGCTGAGTACCTATGGGGGAAACTAACTACAGGGCAGAGGGCCTAGCATCACTTCACAGAAATGGGGAGTTGCAAGTGACATCAGGAGGTCAAACAATCCATCCCCATGTGCTGAGGCAGGACCAAGTGCACCTAGACCATCGCTAGCAGGTGTTTGTCCAACCTGTCCTTAAAACCCCCCAATAACAGGGATTCCACAGCCACCCTAGGTCACCTGTTCCTGTGCTGAACCATCCTTAGAGTTAGAAAGTTTTTCTTAATATCTAACTTAAATCTCCCTGTGACAGTGTACCCCATAAAGGGGCTCATAAATGTATGTATAATATAACTGGAATAGGGTTTTGCTACATAGGCCATGTAACACATCTATGTAAAGGTTGTGATCTACTGGTTATGTTCACCCTAGTTGTATGCAGGCACCATTTGTGTGTTCAAAGTTATGAACATTGGCTGTATGATTGCTTGATTTCTAAGGGGCCTCAGTTAGAACATTTGATGACTTCTTGGGAAAGGAATGTGCAAATTAGGTGTTCAGTCAGGGGGCACTTAACAGACAAAAGAGCTTGGAAGATTCCAATCCACATTAGAAGTCTACCTGAGGACGTTCAAGGCAGCATGTGGGTAATGGCTGCTACCTGCAGTCCTGAGTCATGCATGGGCATGTGACCTGCCCATGTGATTCCGAATCTCCATTCTGTGACTGGATTCTACAGAGGGAGAGGAGGGGGTCTCCACCCACAAGAGACAGTCTATTTAAACCTGTGGGAGACCCCTCCATTTTGTCTTCAGCTGGCTAAAGAAGGAGCCTCTCCACCCCCCCAAGGTACTTGAAGGAAATTGGAACCAAAGACAGTAACTACAGGGGGTGTGAGTGATTGCTGGACCCAGGCTAAAAGAAGATTAGCCTGTAAAAGGGAACATTTTGGAACTGGTGAGGATCTTATCTGTATTTAGTGCAATTAGACATAGATTTGCGTATTTTATTTTATTTTGCTTGGTAACTTCTTTTGTTCTGTCTGTTACTACTTGAAATCACTTAAATCCTACTATCTGTATTTAATAAAATCACTTTCTACTTATTAATTAACTCAGAGTATGTATTAATACCTGGGGGAGCAAACAGCTGTGCATATCTCTCTATCAGTGTTATAGAGGGCGAACATTTATGAGTTTACTCTGTATAAAGCTTATACAGGGTAAAACGGATTTATTTGGGTTTAGACCCCATTGGGAATTGGGCATCTGAGTGCTAAAGGCAAGCAGGCTTCTGTGAGCTGTTCTCAGGTAAACCCTGCAGCTTTGGGACAGCTGGTTATTCAGACTCTGGTCTGTGTCTGGAGCAGACGGGTGTGTCTGGCTTCAGCAACATTGAGTGCTGAGACCAGTGAGCTAGCAGGGGAGAATAGAAACAGAGGTGGCCTTTGCACATCAGCTGGCAGCTCCCAAGTGGGTTTCTGTGAACCAACCCGTCACACTCCCTTGCTGCTAACTAAGCCAATTCCTTCTTGTCCCACCCTTGGTGGACATGGGCACCAATTGATCATAGTCCTCTTTATAACAACCTTTTACATATTTGCAAATTGTTATCATGTCCCCCCTCAGCTGTCTCTTCTCTGGACAAAACATGCCCATTTCTTTCAACCTTTCCTCACAGGTCATGTTTTCTAAACCTCTGTTCATTTCCGTTGCTCTCCTCCGGACTCTGTAGTATTTGTCCTCATCTTTCTTGAAGTGCAGCACCCAAAACTGGACATGATTCTCCTGCGCCGAGAAGAGGAGAACAGTCACCTCCCATCTCTGACTCACCCCACTCCTGTTAATACATCCCAGAATGACATTTGCCTTTTTTCAACAGCATCACACTGTAGACCTACATTCCATTTGTGGTCCACCAGAAACCTCACACACTTTTCTGCAGTGCTGCTGCCAAGCCAGTGAGTCCCTATACCTCTCCTGTGAGTAAGGACTGACAACTGGCTTTTGCACCCTCCTTGTGGTAGTTTCACTTAGTCTATATTTCCTTAGTTCGAGTAGGAAACTGTCATGTGGGACTGTGTTGAAAGACTTACTAAATTCAAGCTACATCATGTCCACCTCTTCCCCCCATGCACTAGACTGGGTACCCAATCAAAGAAGGAAATTATGTTTGTTTGGCATGACTTGTTCTTGACAAATCCATGTTGGTTATTACTTATCACCTATTATCCTCTAGGTTTTAATCAATTGGTAGTTTAATCATTTCTTCTAGTATCTTTCTGGGTATTGAAGTTGGGTTCTCTGGTCTATACTTCCCTAAGAGCTCCTTTTTACCTTTTTTTGAAGTTTGCACTTGTTATGAACCTCACCCATCCTCCATGAGTTCTGGAAGATAATCGCTAGTGATTCAGAGATTGCTTCAGCGAGTTTCTTAAGCACTCTAGGGTGAATTTCATCAGGCCTTGCCCAGTTGCATAGATCTAACTTAGCTAAATATTCTTCATCTGCTATTTCCCTATTCTGGCCAGTGTTCCTTCCCTCTTGTTAAAATTAACTGGTGTGAAGTATCTGGTCACAAGTAACCTTTTTAATCCTGCATTCAGTAAAATTTAAGAGATGCCCACACCGAGTGGTTGGTTGCTAACATAATGGTCATAGATGTCAGTGTCCTGGGGTTGTTCATGAGTCTTGCTGTAAGTCGTCATCTAAGGTGGTGCAGCTGTAATGCCTAAGTCATTTTCTGAGCAGTAGCTCTTCTTAACAAAAAACAAACAGAAGAACAGATCTTTATCCAGATCACAGTGTGGCTCCCTATGCGTGAGATGGTTTTGTCCAAGTCTCAGCTGTGATTATAGCTCTTGTCTGCAGCTGTCGTCTTGGAGACGCAGACATAACATCAGTCCTGGTCCAGGTGGTGCCGTAGTAACAGGGTTAATATAAGAAGAAGCTGGAAGAGGCAGCTAATGACTATCCATGCTTGACGGTGTCAGAGAGCGAGATGTGGCCGGTCAGGTCTAGTGGTCAGAGCAGGACCTGGCAGCCAAGAACCGGAGCCGCAGGTCAAATGCCAGCACCAAGGGTCAGAGCCAGGGGCAGGAGCCAGGAGTCGGAATCCAGGGTCAGAATTGGGGTCGGAGCTGAAGCTGGAGATGAGGAATCGGAGCTGAGGGTCAGAACCAGGTTACCTGGAGAGAGGCAAGGCAGGAGCCGGGCTGGTCCAAGGCCGGAGCTATCATAGCTGTGGGCAAAAACTTTGAGCAGCTACTGAACTGCCACTGCTGGGCTTAAGAGCCTGTCTGCTGACCCTTCCCACCAATCAGGCACCTTGGTACATGAAGGAACATAAATCCACACCGTGTAGAAGTCAAGCATAGGAGTTTATTACGCACAGCGCTGGTGGAGTGTCACCTTGCTTATTAGGCTCAGAGACACTGTCAATCAATTGATTACAATAGAATATATAGATTTTCCATGGGCGGGGGAAAGTGACGGGGTAGGCAGTTCCACACCCCGGGATAGGTTTTGCAACAAGACAAGATAGCACATTAGCCAATGGTTAACAGGTTACATAATGTCTCCGCCCATGGTCTCAAGTTAGCAAGTTAACATTTAATTAATACTTTGATAAAATGTATTAGCATAAAATATAGATGTTGAATCCTGATTTGGGGTCCATTGGAATGAAGCAACTCCTTTGATTGTCCAACAGGTACATTCCTAGGGGATAAAGCAAAGAAGCAGTGAAAGTATATGACGATAAAGATTGTCTCCTTCCCTACAGAAGAAACTAACACAACAGAAACAGGGCTGCTTTGTTCTATTTGCAACTTTGCATAAGACACAATATTCAGTTATTACTCCAACATCTGGCAATTTTGCTGACCAGGCCTATCTTAGCAAGCAAGGTTATCTTTGTTTATTCTGCTTTTAGCTAATCACTATTTGCTAGGCCTCTGGTCTCTTGACCAAACTCTGCACTTTGGGCCTGTAAAAGAGCTAACACAATCCATATACCAGGTTGTTATATAAAATACACATGGATTTTAACCCTTCAGTACAGGCCAGCTGCACTCGTTAGGTTACCTAGAGCCTGGCTCTGTTGAAAGCCCTGATTCCCGACAGATGGTCCTTGTTGATGGTCCCATAAGGCAGGTTCTTCAAGGGAGAGTCCTCAGGACTTGGGGCTCTCCAGTCCTCCCATCCAGGTGTGCATAAGCTCAAGGTGAAGAGGGCCAAAGAAATACACTCAAGTCCTCCTCCTATGATCACTCTCATGTGTGGGTCTTACCAGGTCCCCTTTTCTTGTGGCCCCCTCCTAGAGGAACAGCTCTGGTCCAATCTGTGTCACACACACATGCTTCCTCCAAATAGATCAACCTTCCACTGAGAAAAAACACTGCACACACATGTGGGTTATGCCCATATAAAGTCAGTTTCTGCTCAGTGACTTCCCCTTTCTCAGACGTTTCCTAGTGGTTAGCTTTGTCCTGTATGGATTGTGGTGAGCTTTGGGGTATGGTTCACCTGCCTTATTTTCTCCTCTGTCTGCTTTAGACCAATACATTCCCTGTGGCTAAAGACATTTCTTTGCTCTCCTGTTTGCCGTTGGTCAGCGGAATCTATGATGTCATGTGTGCTGGGGTCATTAACTGGGGCCCCATTATATTGTCCTGCCAACCAAGACTTCATTCTCCAAAGCTTCCTCATTCAAGTGCCTTCTTGAAGACAAGCGTAAACTCAGCTGTCCCTGCCTGAATGAGCGTCGGCAAAGCTGTTCTGAGCAGGCGCCCTTAAGGGTTAGATTCACAAACACAAGTTACCAGTGTAGAACTACAGATATTCCCAGATCCCCAACTGCTGTAAATCGGTATCGGTCCAAAGGAGTCCACACACCCATTTACACCGACTGAGGATCTGGCCCTATTTTATGAACTGCCAAGTATTTAGGGGTGGTGTTGTGCCCAAAACTAGCCCATGGATTAGAAATGGGGAGTTTATCGAGAATGAGGAAGCTCGTCAGAAATGACCCGACATCTACACTGAGGAAACTGAGCTCAGACTCAGTGCGGAGGCTGCTGCAACCAGACTACCAAGCCAAGGCAGGAGGCAAAGCCCAGACACCAAGATCTAGTGAGACTCCCTGCTTACCCCTGGCTGAGTTACACATCCCCATACGCCACAGACTGCGCACTGCGACCTGACCTCTGCTC
Organism: Platysternon megacephalum; assembly: GCA_003942145.1. Lineage (NCBI taxonomy): Eukaryota > Metazoa > Chordata > Testudines > Platysternidae > Platysternon > Platysternon megacephalum. The sequence goes on along the minus strand of QXTE01000639.1, from coordinate 112,332 downwards.
CCCTCGCCAGCTCAGTTCTCCCCCAGCTCTAGTGGCTGTGGCTGTTTGGTGCAGTAGCTGGTTCTGTTGGCAGAGTCACTTGGCGAAGGGCTGAGCGCACACGGCTGACGAAAGGCTGGTGTTCCTGGGGGGCAGAGCTAAGCTTGCAGTGTGTGGCGCAGTAGCTAGGGTCACAGTGCAGCCTGCCTGGAGGGGAGAAGCTGAGGGCATGTGCTGGTAGCTGGCTGAACTTTTTATTTCCTTTCTTTTGTGTGTTTCTTTTCCTAAGTGTTTTCACGTTTCACTGGCGGTTGCAGTGGGGGGAGGGGGAGAAGAACAGCTGTGGATGGAGAATGCTTTATCTAGCAGCTGCACGAGTTCTTCTCTGCTGGAGGAGACACTGGCACAAAAACAGCCCTGAACAGAGAAGATTTTATATGCTCCCACCCCCACAATCAGGCTTGGGTGAACCCGCTTCCCCCATCAATCAGGTTTTGAGCACCCAGCCTCCAATCACCCAGTGACGTTGTGCAGCCTGGCCTCCATCCATAAGGTTTCCGTGCACAGTTGCTGTTACAGCCAGTGAGAGTGAACAGGGAATAGCAACCGTGATATTTGCAATATGCCCTGTGGTCTGAGCCTCTGACCCACTCAGCTCCCTTTGTACAAACACTGGATGCACCTTCCAGAGGATGCCTCTCCAGGGGAGGGAACTACAGTTATTAGGAAGAGACAGGTAATCGAGATACATGTAGTTACCAGTGACATAGGGAAGGATGGGAGAGAGATCCTGGAGGCCAAATTTAGGCTGCACTGTGCCTCTCACTGGGGCATCAACTCTGAGCCCTGCAGCAGGGGCTCTGCCAGCCCCCCGCCCGGCAGGGGGTTTTGTGCGATGGGGCAGGAGGGTAAGAGCTCAGCATGCCTGCCCCTCCCCCCCCCCCCCGAGACACCCAGGCTGCCGAGATAAATATGGGGAGGGCCCTACTGCCAGTTCTGTGGGAGTAAAGGGATGCTGCTGCTGCGGGCGGGGAAGGGGGGCCCATGGCTCTGCCCCATCTCTTTGGGGCAGGAAGGTGGGGGGTGTAGTAAAGTGGTCTTGGCAGAGTGGCCCAGAATGTTATGGGATGGAACCTGGCCCTACTCTGCCTTGAATTGCTAGCTGAGCCTGTGCTATCCTGTGCCACTTACTTCCTGTTTTAGTCAGTGGGATCCCCCCCGCCCCAATACAACACTTCCACCCCCCGTTGGAATTCACACACACACATACACACAGACACTGACTTCCTCAGTTCCTGGGGGGGGGGTGCTTGACCTCCAGTCCACCCTTTCCACTAAACCCCCACTCCCCCAGCACCTCCTGCATGCCGCTGAACAGCATTTTAATTTAATTTTAAATGAAGCTTCTTAAACATTTTTAAAACCTTATTTACTTTACATACAACAATAGTTTAGTTCTATATTATAGACAGAGACCTTCTATCTCATAGAGCTGGAAGGGACTCCGAAGGGTCATCGAGTCCAGCCCCCTGCCTTCACTAGCAGGACCAATTTTTGCCCCAGATCCCTAAGTGGCCCCCTCAAGGATTGAGCTCACAACCCTGGGTTTAGCAGGCCAATGCTCAAACCACTGAGCTATCCCTCCCTGTTCAAATGTATTACTGGCACGCGAAACCTCAAATTAGAGTGAATAAATGAAGACTCAGCACACCACTTCTGAAAGGTTGCCGACCCCTGGTCTAAACTGTTCTTAAAAATCTCCAATGATGGAGATTCCACAACTGCACTAGGCAATTTATTCCAGTGGCTAACCACCCTGACAGTTCGGAATTTTTTCCTAATGTCCAACCTAAACCTCCCTTGCTGCGATTTAACCCATGGCTTCTTGTCCTATCCTCAGAGGTTAAGAACAACAATTTTTCTCCCTCTTCCTAGTAACAACCTTTTATGTACTTGAAAACTGTTATCATGTCCCCTCTCAGCCTTCTCTTTTCCAGACTAAACAAACCCAATTTTTTCAATCTTCCCTCAAAGGTCATTTTTAGACCTTTAATCATTTTTGTTGCTCTTTTCTGGACTTTTTCCAATTTGTCCACATCTTTCCTAAAATGTGGCGTCCAGAACTGGACAGAATACTCCAATTGAGCCCTAATCAGCACGGAGTAGAGCAGAAAAAATATTTCTTGTGTCTTGCTTACAATACTCCTGCTAACACATCCCAGAATGATGTTTGCTTTTTTGCAACAGTGTTACACTGTTGACTCACATTTAACTTGTGGTCCACTATGACCCCCAGATCCGTTTCTGCAGTACTCCTTCCTAGGCAGTCATTTCCCAGTTTGTATTTGTACAACCAATTGTTCCTTCCTAAGTGGAGTATTTTGCATTTGTTCTTATTGAACTTCACCCTGCTTACTTCAGACCATTTCTCTAGTGTGTTCAGATCATTTTGAATTTTAGTCTTATCCTCCAAAGCACTTGCAACCCCTCCCAGCTTGGTATCGTCCACAAACTTGACAAGTGTACTCTGTATGCCATTATCTAAATCATTGATGAAGATTGCATTTCCCTAGTGTGTTTATGAGAAGATCATGTGTGACAGTATCAAAAGCCTTACTAAAGTCAAGATATACCACATCTACTGCTTCCCCCCATCCAAAAGGCTTGTTACCCTGTCAAAGAAAGCTATCAGGTTGGTTAGAAACATTTTGTTCTTGACAAATCCATTCTGACTGTGACTTATCACCTTATTACCTTCTAGATGTTTGCAAATTGATTGCTTAATTAATTGCTCCATTATCTTTCCTAGTACAGAAGTTAAGCCAACTGATCTCTGGTGAGTACACTCTCCTGAGTACACATTTTTAATCAAACTGTAGGGGTTAAATGCCATTATTTTTAATGTTTAATCTGAATTAAAAAATTGGGATAGTAATTAGTGGCGGCAGTCAAGCTACACAGAGGGTGATCTCTGAAAGTGACTTTTTATGTGCCTGGGGATGGACCAGGAGTCCTCCTTGGATATTTTTAGAAAGCTCTCATGGACATACTCTGCAATCCTTTGCAGAAGGTTTCTGGGAATGGCTGCCTTATTTTGTCCACCATGGTAGGACACTTTCCCACGCCACTCCAGTATTAACTCTTCTGGCATCATTGCGGCACACAGCAGTGCAGCATAAGGACCAGGTAAGTAACCAGATGCTTGCAGCATCTGCTGTCTTTTCACTTCTGTTACCCTAGGAGAGTGATATCGCGTATGGTTACCTAGGGGAAATGGGGGAAGTTATAAGTGCTAGTCCTTAAGCCGCAAGCGATTCAGCAAGTAATCAGCCCCTGTTTGGTGAAATCTGGGTCACACAACCATGCTTTCCCAGGCATGCCCTTTGTGGTTGGACGGGATCACCGCATACTGCAGCCAGCATTTAAAAAGGGGGGAAGGGGGCCACGCTTCCTGTTCCTTCCCACTCCAGCCCAGTGCTGCTTCTTTAACAAGCAAACTGTTTGTGCGGGGCTTGACATTGGTGCCTGTCCTCAAGCACCATCCAGGTTGCTATGGGAAAGGGGGCTGTGCTGAGATTGGAACCATTGATCCCAGATGTCTGAAAAGCTGCAGCACAAGACCTCCCGCCCCTGCCTTGTGGGCTTACTCACCATGGCTGTGGCAGCAAAGAGACTCTTGCAGTAGCCAACAGTTCTGCTTATGTTGTGGCTTGCGGGGAAGTGCATTGAGGGCTGTTTCTTAGTCAAGTTCGCTAAAAGAACATAAGGGGTTTCTATTGGAACTTAACTGACCCCAAATGTATAGCAAATGTAATCTATGTACAGCTGTGTAAAAATTAAAGCAGTGTAAGGGACGTTAAGCAGAAGAGTGTGCTTGTATCTGTGTGTGTGTATAGATATATTGTGTAAGTGTGTGGAGTGTTTGGGACCTAAGCCGACACTCCTGATGTGTAAAACTCTGTTTTGTGGGTTTAAGATAAATTGGTTTTTGGTTTGGTTTGGTTTGGTTTGGTTTTAAATAACACCACTAAAAAGCCATCTGAATCTTTCATTCCAAGGAGCAAAACTGAGAAACACTTTTTGCCAGACACAGGTAACAAGTGCTGTTTGGCTGTGGTATTTAGCATTTAACCCTTAACGTACCCCCGATGCTTTATAAAGTTCAATATCTCTTTAAAGACCAAAGTCCTGGCTGCAGCAGGTGCAGTCAAACCCAGGAGAATGGGGAGAAATTTTGGATCCTTTTTTTGTGGTAACAAAATAGCAGATAAGAGCTGTAGTAAAAGAATAAAAGATTAAAAAAGACAGTGCCCCTCTGGTGCAACAGCAGGGGTGAGGTGCACAAAAGAGAAGCAACATTAGAAACGTTGAGCCTTAAGGTGGCTCTGAGTAATCAGACTGTCACTTTGATGAAAACTCTGTGTGAGCACAAAAGAAACAGTTACACCTTATGTACAAATTGATATGGCTAATATAGTGTTATAGAAGTTAAACTATGACAGGAATGTGCATGTTTCCCAGGACATGTGCAGTGTATATTGTAGAAGGGGTAAAGAAATGTAAACAAAGCATGCGACTTAACTAAAATCCTATTAGGGCTCTAAAGGGAGCCACAACAGGTTGTGTTTTCTTTTTCAGATCGCTGTGTGTTTTGGAAGCAGGAGAAAGCAAACCTCGGTGGAAGTTGATTCTGTGCTTTTTAAGACAGGGTCTCTGAGCTGCTGATGGCCTTGGATCCAAAAGCAAGCCAGAAAGCGTCTGTGAAAATGCAAATTACCAAACTGATAGAGGAAGGTGGAAAAAGGAGTCAACCCTAAAAATAAGAGAGGGACAGGTTAACCCAAAGTAGGAGAAATATTCTTTTTGTGTGTGTATGCAGTGCTAACATCTGAAGCTTTTAATAGATTTGATGTTAATATTAAACATTGGGATAAATGTAATGTTAATAAGTCCCCCTGTAACAATGTATAGTGTGTATGATTTTTGGAAAAACCTTTAAGGTCATATGGTAATGATGCTTCTCAGCTATTACCTGTGAATAAACTTAAAGTTTAGCACAGCAGGAAAAACATTACAAACTTGGTCTGCTGTATAAGAAGGAAAACTGAGGTACACCACCTCATAAGTTTCATAACTGAACAGTGGGATAATTTCCCCTAAACCCTTAAAAGGTAGGAGCCATTGAAACCTGGCCTGCCTATAGAACAAAAACACAGGAAAGTATGGGGGGGTAATTCCTCTGTTTTGCCTCCAATCAGCAAGAATATTTGTAAAAGAAATGGATATTTTAAGCTATAATCTGCCACCCCAAAAGGGGTAGAAACATGTTCTTTTTGTCTTTCAGAAAATCAGGAAAAGCTGGTACCAGCTGAAGAGCAACCCAGAATACCATGGATCTACTGTCATGACAAAAATTGTGTTTTGTGTTTTATGTTTTATGGTTTGTCTTGTTGCTAGCATTGTTGTGTATTGTGTTACAAAAGGGAAATACTGCATTAGGCAGAAAAGGATGAGCAAGCATTTTAACTGTATTTACAAAAACCAATGTTGCAGAAGGGCGAAGGTCAAGAAATGCCAGTCTGTTAACAGGGAAACATCCTTAGGTGGTAAAGGCACATTTAAAAGCAAAATATGCATGAGACACAAGGTGTATCTGTTGGTGGGAATAAAAGGATGGACATAAAAAGTTTTAAAGTACAAAGTGAAATTACCAAGGGAAAAAGGGTATGTTAAAACATTGGTTACTAAAAGAATAAGACTTGCCAATTATTACTTCTTAGTCAACTTCCAGCATGCAAGCCCAGCTGAATGCACCTGGGTCTTGTATGACATTGGATGTAAGGAAAGAAAGGCCCAGTGAAGGTGTAGCTGCCCTAATACTATCTCAGTGTGAACTGCTGAAGATTATTGGATTTTCCCTGGTAGCCAGGAGGGGTGGGTAGCCTAAAGAAAAGGCTCCCAATAAATGTATTGAACTGCTTTGGGTGGAACTGGATTAGAAGTTGGAGTGCTGGATGCTACTAACATAGAGGTATTGGCAAACAAATGAAGTTGTTATAAATGTTTCTGTCATATTATAGCAATTAGGGTATGTAATTTTGAATTTCATATACCCGAAGTTAAATATAGTCAGTTAAAAGTGTCTTCTATTGTAACACCTGTTCCCCTTGGAATGGATTTAACTGCTTTACAAACATTGCTTGTACACCCTGATTTACAGAACCAGCTAGATACTGCAAAACAGGAAGGGCGCAGAGTCATAGTTACCGTGCATCATAATGCCAATGAAATTAAATGGGTATTTGCAAGAATTGGCCAGGACCTGTCACACCACTGGTGGGAAGTGTTATTGGGATGGTCCCCCACTGGCACAGGCATCCTGAATTTGGCCCTACACCCCATCATAGTAATCTTGGGGTGCCAAATAGTCGTGGTTTTTGTTACCAGCCTAATGACATGCTGGACCTGGCGCAAAATCCGGCAATTGCAAGTCTCCCGACAGATGAGTCAGTGGTTACTGCCACCGGCACTCCTACCCCCGGGAAAGGAACATATCGAACAAGGCAGGTGTGTGTGAGGGACTTGGACCCATTCTGGGCACCACCAAAATTATACAAACCTGCTGATGTGGAGTGATGAGCTGGGGGAACAGACTCCAGGAGCAGACTGTGTTTGCATAAACACCCTACTCTGCCTAGGAACTCAGCGGAGGGAACTGCTTTGCCAAAGGGATCCCCTTTGGCGGATGTTTGGTTACAAATCACTTTAGTAGGGATTGCAGGGGAATGGCATGTTGTCACCCTGATTGTGTGAGGAAAGGGCAGCAGAACTGTGCTGAGCCTGCCCTGATTGACGCGGTCTCCTGAACCTCACTCGCTAAGCAGGGGGGTCGGGATGCCAAATCCCGGTGAGAGTGAGGGAGAAAGAGGGTCGGGACAGGTGTTTAAAGTCAGAGCTGCTTAGACACACTGGAGAGTCTTTGTTTTGTTAAGTGATCGCTGGAGCTGAAATCACTGAGAACCAGGTCTAGCCGCTGAGCCTTAGGGCACGTCTGTGCTTAACACGCTGCATCAGCACAGCTGCACTGAGGCTCTCTTGCCAACACAGCGGTGTCTACACAGGAGATCAGGTTGGTATAACTACGTCACACAGGGGGTAGAGGTGTGTGGATTTTTCACCCCCCTGAGCAATGTAGTTATACCAATATAGGTCTGTAGCTCAGACCAGACCTCAGTTGTATACGTGGTGGTGGCAGCAGCAGCCGAGGGATTTCTCGACGCCATATCCCCACCTCCCACCCCTCTGGCAGGAGTTGAACTCACATGAACGCTCTGAACTCTGGGCCTTCGCCGACCAAGTACAGCAACTGTGTGTGGGGTGCAGGGGAGGGAAAGGGCAAAGGCAGGTTCAAGGAGAATTTGTTGGACTTTCACACAGCAAGGACACTGCCCAATATATTCGGGGGTAGGAGTTTTCTCCTGGTTAAAGCTACAGTTATGTCACGGAGGTCACCAACTTGAGGCCGTTCCCCTTCAATTAGCTCTGCCCCCCAATAATCCCCACCCCAGAACTGAACAGGTGGCAGGGAGCTACCTAGCCTGATGGTGGAGGAAGGCCATGGGGCTCCCCCCCAATGCATGTGCTGGGCCCTACCTGGTAAGGCTCCACTGCCCGGGCCCGTATCCTCCCCGCGGGGTTCAGCCGCGATGCTGATCTTCTTGATGCCATGGAATGGGGAGGGGTGGGGTGTGGCAGCGTGGACGGGGAAGGCCGTCTCCACCACCAAGTGTCCCCAGCTCCCCCAGCATCAGGGCCTGCATGCTGGAGTAGGGCTCCTTGGTCTCCAGGCTCTGCCCCCGCTGGGGCGGTTGAACCACACCCGTGGCTGTGCTGGCGATAATCTCCGGCTCCCACTGCACCTGGATCACCTTGACCAGGAGTGGGGTGGGTCAGAGATGGGAGGTGACGGTTCTCCAATACTCAGCGCTGGAGAACCGTGTCCAGGTTTGGGTGCTGTGCTTCAAGAAGGATGAGGACAAATTGTACGGAGTTCAGAGGAGAGCAACAGAAATGATCAGTGGTTTAGAAAACATGACCTGTGAGGAAAGGTTGAAAGAATTGAACATGTTTTTTTCCAGAGAAGACAAGGCTCACGTGGGACATGATGATAATCTGCAAATATGCAAAACGTTGTTATAAAAAGGACTGCGATGAATTGGTGCCCATGTCCACCAAGGGTAGGACAAGAAGGAATTGGCTTAGTTAGCGGCAAGGGAGATTTAAGTTAGATATTAAGAAAAAACTTTCTAACTCTAAGGATGGTTCAGCACAGGAACAGGTGACCTAGGAAGGTTGTGGAATCCCTGTTATTGGGGGGGGGGGGAGTTTAAGAATAGGTTGGACAAACACCTGCTAGGGATATTCTAGGTGCACTTGGTCCTGCCTCAGCTCATGGGGATGGATTTGTGACATTGCACTCTACATGATTTTATGAAAATATGCTAATGTAACTGGAATATGCTTCATGCAAAAGGTCTCTTGTAAAGTATCATTACAAAGCTTATAATCTATTGAGTGTGGTCATCCTATTTGTATAAATGTACCACTCTTGTATCTGAAACTAGAAATATGAAATATAACTCTGAGGGCCTATTGTAATTATGCAAAGTGTGGGCCATTAATGTTGTTTTGGAATCTTGATGACTCCCATCAACCAGGACAATTGACTGTAGATGGCTCTGTTTTACAGTACTTGCAAGTCTTCCTGTATATGTATATGCTGGCAAGTACAGTGACATGTGATCATGTCACCTGAACTGGAATCCATCTTTAACCTGTTGTCTTTCCATTGAGAAGGACGGGGTGGGAACCCAGAGGGACAAAGGATTCACGCCTTATGCAAAAGATATATAAGTGGGTGGAACAGAACAAAGGGTGGGGGGCAGCCATCATGAGGAATCCCCTAGCTACCACCTGAGCTGGAACAAGGGCTGTGCCCAGACTAGGAAGGCGTCCAGTCTGTGAAGAAACGTATTGAAACATCTCTGAGGGTGAGATCTTATCTGTATTCAGTTTCTTACTGGTAATTCATTTTGTTCTGTCTGTTACTACTTGAAACCACGTAAATCCCACTTTCTGTATTTAATAAAATCACTTTTTACTTCTTAATTAATTATTAATACGGGGGGAGAGGGGGTAAACCGCTGTGCATATCTCTCTATCAGTGTTATAGAGGGCGAACAATTTATGAGTTTACCCTGTATAAGCTTTATACAGGTTAAAACAGATTTATTTGGGTTTAGACCCCATTGGGAGTTGGGCATTTGAGTTTTAAAGACAAGAACACTTCTGTAAGCTGCTTTCAGTTAAGTCTGCAGCTTTGGGGCAAGTAATTCAGACCCTGGGTCTGTGTTGGAGCAGACGGGCATGTCTGGCTCAGCAAGACAGGGTGCTGGGGTCCCGAGCTGGCAGGGAAAGCAGGGGCAGAAGTAGTCTTGGCACATCAGGTGGCAGCTCCCAAGAGGGGTTCTGTCATCTAACCCGTCACGGGATTGTTTGACCTCCTGAGGTCCCTTGCAACTCCCATTTCTGTGATTCTGTGAAATGGTGCTAGACCCTCTGCACTGTGGTCAGTTTCCCCCATAGGGTATCAGGTACTGAGCAAGGTAAATGCTTATGGGGCTGGGAGAAGTGGTAGGGCAGAAGGACGAAGAGCAGGGCATGCTGAGAAGACAGTGCTTTCCTGTGTGCAGTACTGTGGGTTGATACGATATAATGCAACAGGACGTGAATCGATTTGGCTTCCTGTCTAATTTCTCTAAGATAAGGAGGCTGCAAAGCTCAGAATCCTCAGAACTTGACCTGCCCTGATAGCGTGTGAGCCACCATGGCAACCCGAGGTGACGTGTGTCCATTGGGTGAGTGGAAGGGTCTGTCTGCACTCAGTAGCAGCGCCAGCTCTTCCGGCGCCCTAGGCGGCGGAAGGTCCCGCCCCCAAATTTCTACGGGCGGCCGGGGTGCAGGAGCCCCCAAAATAGCAGCGCCCGGTCGCCTAATGGGTTGCGCCGGCCCTGTCTGCACTGGGGCTGGAAGGTGAATGTTCCAGCTCGAGAAGACATAGTCGCTCTAGAAGTGTCACCGTGGTGCTGGAAGGGTCTGGCCGCCCTGACTGCGTACCTGTTGTCTCAGATGGGATCCTAGTCAGGGCAGGTAGCCTATCCTGTTACTTGCCCAAACGCAGCCACACTTCTACTTTTAGCATGCCAGCTGGGTCAGAGCAAGTCCGGGTATGTCTTCTTTAACTAGAATTTACCCCTAGGCATACCCTACATTGGTGTATTGTTCAATTTCCACTGCTCCCTCCAATGCTCACATTGCACCAACTGAGACTCCATCCAGACTGACTGAAACACCCTTAGATTTACTGGGTCAGATTCCTGGGGCTGGCTGAGATGGGCTCACTATGAGACCAGAGTATGGAGGGGTCAAAGATGGTTTTCCACAGCTTTCGCAGCTACTGAATCCCAGGGGATAACTGCGGATCAGTCTGGTTAAATCTATTTCTGAAGTGTTCACCCATCTATGCCGGGCTAATATATCACATGATCGATAGGTATGATTCAAATTACATATATTCATATGGATAGTACGTGCTTAACACATATAACATTCTGTTGTATGTACACCTCTCGCAGTTACATGGCCTTGAATGGTGGCCTGTGTCTTTCTATCGTCTTATTCACCTATGCTAAGTATCCCATAACACCTTGCATTAGCCAGGAAAACTGTCAAGATCAGCACATGTGGGTGTTCTACTGTAGTAACAGGCAGGGAGTTACTGTCATTGGAATGTCCCAAAGATAATAACAATATATACAGGACAAGCGTAGGAGGTGCATCTCGCTCTTGGTACCTGGAATTCCTGAGTCCAGAATAAAGAGCTAAAGGGTACTGTGTGGTACCAGAAAAACAAGGTAGAAAGATGATAGGTTAAGACTAGCCTCAGAGGATGCATACAGGACCTCTTTCCTTGTAAACAGGTTGGGTGTAAAAAGGGCAGCTTTAGGGGTCTGACTCTGGATGCAAACCTTCTTTGTAAGGCGAATTCAGCACTGCTGCAGGAGACGTTCCCGGAAATTGGAGTTGTATTGAACCTTTGTTCCTTTAATATGCTGTTACTGACTTTTAGCAATAAACTGGACCGATATTGGTTATTTGGTCTAATGTGCATAACGAACCAAAGTGTGGTTGAGCAATTGACCGTACGGTTTACCAACAGAAGGGAAAACCCAGAATCTTCAAAACTGGAAAGGTTTACGGGCCACATGCCCACCTACAATAAATGGGCAGAGCTCCACTGAAGTTAAAAAAGTGATGCCAGCTTACACCTGCTGAGGATCTGGCCCTCTCCGTATGTGAGGTTTACTCCCTGTATGTTCATTTGTCCATTCAGTCTCATCCCCTCTGCTCACGGGGTTCTAGTTTGCCACTAGACACATTGTCTTTTACGTGATTCCTCATTCTGCCACATCTCACTAAGTCGCCTCCGAATGGTGTCGCTAGGCCTCGCCCTCTACTCAAGGGTTGGTGACGCAGACAGCAGTAACTGGAGAACTAGCAGGCTGGCCTAGTCGGGGTGGGGTGGGATGCATTGGCACAACTCTGCCTGGGTGCGGAGCTTAGGACAGGGATCAGGATTAAGGGGCACCACAGAGACAGTGGTTGAGGGGAATCCCAAGGCTAGAATAGCCGGGGTTATGGGTCAGGATTGAGGGGCATCAGCAGAGCTGTGGAAATGAGGAAGCCCAGGACAGAAATGTGGGGGTGGGGCTGTGGGTCAGGATACAGACCATTAGCAGAGCTGTCCTGCCATGGGAGTCGAGGTTGGTTGCCAGCGCCCCCTGGAGGTGATCAGCACCTTGCAGGAGTAGGGCCAGTGCTGCAGCAGGAGCCAGGAGTCTTGGGCTCTGTGAATTGGGCACAGGGTGGCGGGGGGGCCCATCATACTGACCAGTCTCAATCCCAGTCTGGGTCCTAATCATCCCTGGGCGCCCAGGGCCAGAGGGGCCCCACGGATTCCTGCCCAGAGGACAGAATGGGGTAGCCCTGGCTATACTTTCCCCCCACTGCCGCAGGGATCCAGGGATGGGGCAGAGGAGAGGCAGCTTGTCACCCCCCAACACACAGAGAGCTTGGAGCCCCAGAGGTTTGTCTCCCCACCCTCCCCTCACATGGGAGATCTGGGTGTTTGTAGGGCCGTACCCCCCCGTACCTGGGACAGGAGGCTCGGGGGGCTGTTTCTGACATTCCAGCAGCAGAAATGGGTAACTGAGAATCAGGGCCTTAATCAATAACCACTCAGAGTCCCGGTCGCCTGGGTCCCATCACCCAACATAGTGTGGGGGGCTCGGGTGTGTGATATGAGGAATGTCTCCCTGCCAGGACAGTACAGAGCATCCCCTCTTGCATTACAGATATTAACGAGTGTGTGGAGTCGAGCCAGCCAGACTGTGGAAACAACTCAAACTGCGCCAACGTGGCTGGGAGTTACTACTGCAGCTGCATCCCTGGCTACGAGCCCATGGGCTGCTAGTGTCCCCCTGAGCCTGTGAAGGGGCCTTGTGTATAGGCCATGGAAATAGCACAGTGAACTCTGCCTCCTATGGGCCCTGGTGAGGAAAAAATAGCCACAGCACAGTGTGCCCCAGCCACGCCCCCGATCTCTCCCCATGGGTTCTAGGGAACAGGGACTAGCTACAGTGCTGGGCACCCCGGCCTCGGCCCCCTACATCAGGGGCTAGGAGCAGGGTGTGTGCAGGACCCCTACAGCAGCTTCACAGCAGCTGGGGTGGCCCCTTTTTGGAGGGCAGGGGATTCTCAAGGGGCTCTTCTGCTGCCAGCATCCCGGGGATTGTCCGGGGATAGCTGGAATCCGGAGCTGTGTGGAGAATCCCTAGGGCTTGCTCCCGGGGGGAATTGATCGCGATCGCTGTTCTCTTTGGAAGCGCACTGATTATTCCAGACCAGAGGGTCCGGATGGGGAGCTATTCCACAGGACCTGTTACCGTCAATTTCCTCATGAATTTAAGCACCTAGAGACACCCAATCTCAGAGCTCCCTGCAACTCAAAGCAAGTTTGGAAGCCTCAGGACACCCGTGTGCCCGAGGGAGGGAAGAGCTCTGGCCACACCACCGAGAACCCAGCGCATGGCCCCCCTTCTCCAGCAGACAGAGCATCGGAGCTGGGGAAAGCGCTTTGGAGCAGCAGCTGTGGCTGTGGCTGGATGTGTGTACAGCACCTGGCACCACGGGGCCCCGGCTGCGGCGCTACCTACTATAAACATCCCAATCGAACCAGGACAGGATGGATAAGGACTCTGGAAGCTCCGTTCCCATCCCGCATGGACTCTTGGAAGCCTTCGGGGGCAGAACCCGATTGTACGTTGTTTCCGGAATAAAGCAGGTTCTGGAAACGCGGAGCCGCCTTGGTGCTTTCAGGAGAACCCGCGAGTGTCGCAGGGTCGAGGGGCAGAGGAGGCAGCACTTGGCAGGATGCAGCCGGTCGGTTCTTACAGGGTTCAGTCTGCCCCGGGAGCAGCTCAGCCTCTGAAGAGGCAAAACCGTGGCGCCGGCCAGGCTGAGACACAAGTAACGCTGGCACTTGCACAGCACAGACGGGATCAGAGCTGTGGCCCATCTAGCCTGGTATCCCGGCTCCAACGGGCCGAAGCCAGATGCTGCAGAGGACGGTGGAAGAGCCCTGTAGTGGCAGCCAGGGGATAATCTGCCCTCACTTCCTAGTCTCTAATACTCAGATGGGCTGAAGCCCACAGCAGGAGGTTTTCTCTCTCTTCCCAAATGTTTGTGACCTAACTATGTTCTCATCATCCCTATGAATGTCCAGTCGCTCCTTGAATCTTGCTAAATTCTTGGCCTCAGTGACTCCTGTGATGGGGAGTTTCACAGGCCAATCACACACTGCATGAAACAGCCTTTCCTTGGCTCAGTTTCGAGTTTCCCCTCTTCTAACTTCCCTGACTCGCCCTTGCTCTCGTGTTATGAGGTGGGGAGAACAGAAGCTCCCCATCTTCCTTCTCTATCCCCGTCAGTCATTTGTAGACTCTTAACACGTCCCCTCTTACTTTCACTCTAAGGTGACAGTCCCAGTCTTTTCAATCTCTCTCTGTAGAGGGATTTTCCAGGCCCCTGATCATTCTCCTTGCCTGTCTCTGAACCCCTCTGGTTCTGCACTGCCCTGTGTGCAAGGGGGTGCCCAGGGCAGCTCATGGGTTGCAGAGGAGGTCACCCCATTGACTGATATCCAGGCATTAGACTAGCCCTCATGTTATTTTCTATCCGCCTCCTCCAAAGCAGCTCCCCATTTGTCCCTTCCAGGGCCGGACGGCTCATTCAGGCATTGCCGTCTGCACTGATATTGCGGCACTGGGCATCGCCAGATCCGCTTGGTAGCTTTAGCAAGCAGCAGGCGCGTGTCCTGGCAGGGCTGCTTTTCCCTTCCCAGCTGGAGCGGCTCATTCCGGACAATAGACAACTTGCTCCCGGTCGCTGACCCAGTCACTGAACTCCTGGCTCTAACCAGCCCCGTCTCCCCAGAGCACGGTGCATGTCGGACGCCTGGAGTATCCCCCAGCNTGTTCTCATCATCCCTATGAATGTCCAGTCGCTCCTTGAATCTTGCTAAATTCTTGGCCTCAGTGACTCCTGTGATGGGGAGTTTCACAGGCCAATCACACACTGCATGAAACAGCCTTTCCTTGGCTCAGTTTCGAGTTTCCCCTCTTCTAACTTCCCTGACTCGCCCTTGCTCTCGTGTTATGAGGTGGGGAGAACAGAAGCTCCCCATCTTCCTTCTCTATCCCCGTCAGTCATTTGTAGACTCTTAACACGTCCCCTCTTACTTTCACTCTAAGGTGACAGTCCCAGTCTTTTCAATCTCTCTCTGTAGAGGGATTTTCCAGGCCCCTGATCATTCTCCTTGCCTGTCTCTGAACCCCTCTGGTTCTGCACTGCCCTGTGTGCAAGGGGGTGCCCAGGGCAGCTCATGGGTTGCAGAGGAGGTCACCCCATTGACTGATATCCAGGCATTAGACTAGCCCTCATGTTATTTTCTATCCGCCTCCTCCAAAGCAGCTCCCCATTTGTCCCTTCCAGGGCCGGACGGCTCATTCAGGCATTGCCGTCTGCACTGATATTGCGGCACTGGGCATCGCCAGATCCGCTTGGTAGCTTTAGCAAGCAGCAGGCGCGTGTCCTGGCAGGGCTGCTTTTCCCTTCCCAGCTGGAGCGGCTCATTCCGGACAATAGACAACTTGCTCCCGGTCGCTGACCCAGTCACTGAACTCCTGGCTCTAACCAGCCCCGTCTCCCCAGAGCACGGTGCATGTCGGACGCCTGGAGTATCCCCCAGCAGCGTCACCCCAGTGCCCAAGGTACCGCTCCTAGATCAGCCTGACCTAGCGCTTTCTCTCTCCTTGCAGACATTGACGAGTGCCAGCGAAACGCCACAATCTGTGAGCCCCACGGGAACTGCATCAACATGCCAGGGAGTTACATGTGTAAATGCAGTTGGGGATTTGGGAAGAGACAAAAGGATACGTCTAAGATCTGCACAAGTACAACGGGAGCTGGAAACAGTCGTGGCAAAGGCATGATGTTTCTGGCTTTTCTGTAGTGTTGTTAACATGTGGCGTTGCCTTAAAGCCCCACTTCCCGGAGTCACGTGATTCCGCTTTTGGCTAAAATCAAAATTAGGGCCTGGCCCACGTTGTGGAGTAAAAACTTCCAAACGTTACGCTGGGGTGACTGACAGCTCCCAAACCAGAGTTAACCAAAACGAAGCCGAAATGGATTTAAAAAAAAAAATCTTGCGAATTTTAAACCAACCTCGTGACTTTTTTGAAGCCTGGCTCACAGTTTGGGACTTTCATTGATTTCTTGGCATTGGCGATGCTGTTAATGGATGGTCGCTGAGCTTACCCAGCATCTCTGAAACTAACGAGCATGCCTGGATGGTGAAACTTGGGCTGTGCATCCGAATGACACCCTCAGACAGATTGGCATTAGCACTGCCTAGCCTGCTTGATGGTCCACCATGGGACATCAACTGTACAATGAACACATCGAAAGGATCCGGGGCTGCACCGTATGACTCAGCAAAGCAGGCAGGGGCATTATGGACAGAACTCTAAGGCTTCCAGGCCATGTGTTGGGCAGCTAGTGTTTGGAACAAAGGAAATACAAGCTGCATGGAGAAGAATATAAAAGGCAGTTGCATCATCTCCATTTTGTCTTCAATCCTACTTCTTGTCTTCATTCCCGCTTCTTATCTCTGGAGCAACTTCTCTACAAACCGAAGCTCTGAACAAGGGACTGAATGACCCATTGTAGCGGGGTGGTCACCTGCTCCTGCCCTGAGGGGCTTACAACAGCCCCGCAGAGGGCTGTGGCAAGGGGAAAAGCTGCTAGGCTGATTGGGGAAGCAGCTGCAGCTGGGCCACGCCCCAGTCAGGCCTCAGCTGGCCCTATATAAGAGGCTGGAAGCCAGGAGCTCATGAGTCTCTCTCTGCCTTCAGAGAGAAAAGGGCCTGGCTGCAGGGAGCTAAGGACAGGGTACCTGAGTGGAGCAGGGCTGGGGAAAGGCAGAGGAGCTGGGGAGCTCTAGCCTGGAAAGCCCCAGGCTGCAGCCTAGTCTAAGGCCAATTGGGTACTGGGGTTGCAGAGGGCAGCCCATGGGTAGGCCAAGGCAGCAGCTCCAAACCCAACCTGGCCTATGATGAGTGGCTGACACTGCAGTCTGCCCCAGAGTGCGGGGGCTAGTTGGTGACTGGCAGTAGCCTATGACTGAGGCAAAGTGGGGATAGTGGGTGGAGGGTTCCCCTGGGAGGGGGAGACCCAGAGAAAGGGGCACCGGGGTCCTGGTAGGGACATGGGCCAGTGGCAAGCCGGATCACCAGCCTGCAGGGGGTGCTCCAGGACGCTGGAAGAGCTAATTCCCGAGACGACCAGCAGGAGGCGCCGCAGGGGTAAGTCCGCTCCGCTACACCCATCCAAGCTGTGGATGTGTTCCAGAGGGACTTTCAAGCCAGTAAACTCACCAATACAGCTAAGAACCTGATATATGGACTTTGAAGTCTTTGGATGTAAGTGACTGCTTTACCATTTAACATCTCTCGTCTTGTTCTTTCTTTTTTCTTTATAGTAAACCTTTAGTTTTAGGCACTAAGGATTGGCTGGCAGAATGGTATTTTGTATATGATCCAACCTAATATTGACTGGCAATGTGGCTGGACCTTTTGGGTCAGAAGAACATTTTGTATAGTGAGCAGAGTTTTAAAATAGCTTCTCACTGTACTGGACCTAGATGCTGATTGGGAAACAGAGAACTGGAATGCAATAAAGGGGCTGTCTGATTTCTTTCTGTCTTTTTTTTTTTTTTTGTCCTTTGTGATAACCAGTGTGGGGATCAGACGCACTGTTTGTGACTGGTTAGGGAGTTTTACTTCAGTGTTACCCACCAGTCTTGGAAGTATCTGCTCCCCTTTTGCGGCCTGCTCTGACCTTCGCATTTCCAGTGAGGGCTGCCCTAGGTACACTGCGCCACAATTACTTATGCATAAGATGGTGTTGTCCAAGTCTCAGCTGTGATAGTAGCTCTTGTCTGCAGCTGTCATCCTGTAGATGCAGACAGAACATCAGCCTTGTTCCAGGTGGTGCCATAGTAACAGGGTTAGCACAGCTGATGTCTCCTACAAAGAAGATGAAAGAGGCGGCTAATGACTATCCATGCGTGACGGTGCCCATGCACCGCTACAAGCTGGGGACCGACTGGCTAAGCAGCAGTTCTGCAGAAAAGGATCTGGGGATTACAGTGGATGGATATGAGTCAGCAGTGTGTGCTTGTTGCCGAGAAGGCTAACGGCATATTGGGCTGTATTAGTAGGAGCATTGCCAGCAGATTGAGGGAAGTGATTATTCCCCTCTATTCGGCACTGCTAAGGCCACACCTGGAGTATTGCGTCCAGTTTTGGTTTTCTCACTACAGGGATGTGGACAAATAGGAGAAAGTCCAGCAGAGGGTAACGAAAATGATTAGGGGGTGGGGCATAAAATTTATGAGGAGAGACTGAGGGAACTGGGGTTATTTAGTCTGCAGAAGAGAATACTGAGGGGGGATTTGATAGCAGCCTTCAACTACCTGAAGGGGGGTTCCAAAGAGGATGGAGGTGGTGGAATCTCCATACTTAGAGGTTTTTAAGGTCAGGCTTGACAAAGCCCTGGCTGTGATGATTTAGTTGGTGTTGGTCCTGCTTTAAGCAGAGGGTTGGGCTAGATGACCTCCTGAGGTCTCTTCCAACCCTATGATTCTTCTATGATTCTATGAACACATTCCCTGTGGCTAAAGAAATTTCTTTGCTCTCCTGTTTGCCATTAGCCAGCGGAGTCTATGATGACATGCGTGCTGGTGTAATTAATTGTGGCTCCATTATATTGTCCTGCCAACCAAAACTTCATTCTCTAAAGCTTCCTCATTTGAGTGCCTTCCTGAAGACAAGCGTAAACTCAGCTGTCCCTGCCTGCATGAGGGTCAGAAAAGGGTTAGATTCACAAACACAAGTTACCAGTGTAGAACTATAGATATTCCCCGATCCTCAACTGGTGTAAATCGGCATCGGTCCAAAGGAGTCCACACACCCATTTACACCAATGAGAATCTGGCCCTATATTATGAACTGCTCAGAATATAAGAACATAGGAATGCCCCTACTGGGTCAGACCAAAGGTCCATCTAGCCCAGTATCCTGTCTTTTGTAACTCTTCACAGTGTGCCTGGGTCTTAACTATCTTTAATAATTTTGTATCATCAACAAATTTTGCCACCTTACCATTTACCAGATCATTAATGAATATGTTGAATAGGACTGGGCCCAGTACAGAGCCCTGGAGGACATCACTGTTGACCTCTCCCCATTCTGAAAACTGACCATTTATTCCTAACCTTTATTTCCTATCTTTTAACCAGTTACCAATCCATGAGAGGACCATTCTTCTTATACCATGACAGCTTACTTTGCTTAAGTGCCTTTGGTGAGGGACCTTGTCAAAAGCTTTCTGAAAATCTAAGTACACTATATCCTCTGGTTCCCCCTTGTTCACATGCTTGTTGACCCCCTCAAAGAATTCTAGTAGATTGGTGAGGCATGATTTCCCTTTACAAAATCCATATTGACTCTTCACCAACGAATTGCGTTCATCTATGTGTCTGACAATTTTATTCTTTACTATAGTTTCAACCATTTTGCCCGGTACTGACGTCAGGCTTATTGGCCTGTAATTTCTGGGATCACCTCTGGAGCCCTTTTTAAAAATTGGCATCACATTAGCTATCCTCTAGTCATTTGGTACAGAAGCTGATTTAAATGATAGGTTACAAACTACATTTAGTCGTTCTGCAGTTTAACGTTTGAGTTCCTTCAGAACTCGTGGGTGAATACCATCTGGTCCTTGTGACTTATTACTGTTTAATTTATCAATATGTTTCAAAACCTCCTCTAGTGACACTGGTTGTTTAGCAGGCTTCCTGCTTCTGTTGTACTTAAAAAATGTTTTGCTCTTACTTACTTTGTCTTTGGCTAGCTGTTCTTCAAATTCTTTTTTGGCCTTCCTAATTATATTTTTACACTTCACTTGCCAGAGTTTATGCACCTTTCTATTTTCCTTAATAGGATTTAACTTCCACTTTTTAAAGGATGCCTTCTTGCCTCTTACTGCTGCTTTTACTTTGTTTATTCATGGTGGCACTTTTTTGGTTCTCTTACTATGTTTTTTAATTTGGGGTATGCGTTTAAATTGAGCCTCTATTAAGGTGCAGCTTGTAGAGATTTCACTTTTGGCGTTGTGCCTTTTAATTTCTCTTTAACTAACTTCCTCCTTTTTGTGAAGTTCCCCTTTCTGAAATTAAATGCTCCCATGGTGGGCTGCTGTGGAGTTCCCCACTCCCAGGGATGTTAAATTTAATTATATTATGGTCACTATTACCAGCGGTTCTGCTATAGTCACCTCTTGGGCCAGATCCTGTGCTCCATTTAGGATTAAATCAAGAATTGCCTCTCCTCTGGTGGGTTCCAGGACTAGCTGCTCCAAGAAACAGTCATTTAAGGGGTCAAGAAGCTTTATCTCTGCATCCTGTCCTGAGGTGACATGTACCCAGTCAATAATGGCCTAGTTGAAATCCCCCATTATTATTGAGTTATTTATTGTGTTAGCCTCTCTAATCTCTCTGAGCATTTCACAGTCACTATCACCATCCTGGTCAGGTGGTCGGTAGTATACCCCTACTGCTATATTATTTGAGCATGGAATTACTATCCATAGAAATTCCATCATACAGTTTGGTTCATTTAAGATTTTTAGTTCATTTGACTCAACGCTTTTTCACATATAGTGCCACTCCCCCACCAACACGACCTGTTCTGTCCTTCCAATATATTTTGTATCCTGGTATTACTGTGTCCCATTGTTTATCCTCATTCCACCAAGTTTCTGTGATGCCTATTATATCCATATCCTCATTTAATACGACACACTCTAGTTCACCTCTCTTATTATTAAGACTGTTAGCATTGGTATATGAGCACTTTAAAAATTTGTCAATTTTTAGCTGTCTGCCATTACATAGAATCATAGAATCTCAGGGTTGGAAGGGACCTCAGGAGGTCATCTAGTCCAACCCCCTGCTCAAAGCAGGACCAAACCCAACTAAATCAGCCCAGCCAGGGCTTTGTCAAGCCTGACCTTAAAAACCTCTAAGGAAGGAGATTCCACTACCTCCCTAGGTAACCCATTCCAGTTCTTCACCACCCTACTAGTGAAAAAGTTTTTCCTAATGTCCAACCTAAACCTCCCCCTCTGCAACTTGAGACCATTACTCCTTGTTCTGTCATCTTCTATCACTGAGAACAGTCTAGATCCATCCTCTTTGGAACCCCCTTTCAGGTAGTTGAAAGCAGCTATCAAATCGCCCCTCATTCTTCTCTTCTGCAGACTAAACAATCCCAGTTCCCTCAGCCTCTCCTCGTAAGTCATGTGCTCCAGCCCCCTAATCATTTTTGTTGCCCTCCGCTGGACTCTCTCCAATTTATCCACATCCTTCTTGTAGTGTGGGGCCCAAAACTGGACACAGTACTCCAAATGAGGCCTCACCAGTGCTGAGTAGAGGGGAATGATCACATCCCTCGATCTGCTGGAAATGCCCCTACTTATACAACCCAAAATGCCATTAGCCTTCTTGGCAACAAGGGCACACTGTTGACTCATATTCAGCTTTTCGTCCACCGTAACCCCTAGGTCCTTTTCTGCAGAACTGCTGCCCAGCCATTCGGTCCCTAGTCTATAGCAGTGCATGGGATTCTTTCGTCCTAAATGCAGGACTCTGCACTTGTCCTTGTTGAACCTCATCATATTTCTTTTGGCCCAATCCTCTAATTTGTCTAGGTCCCTCTGTATCCTATCCCTACCCTCCAGCGTATCAACCACTCCTCCCAGTTTAGTGTCATCTGCAAACTTGCTAAGGGTGCAGTCCACACCATCTTCCAGATCGTTAATGAAGATATTGAATAAAACCGGCCCCAGCACCGACCCTTGGGGCACTCCACTTGATACCGGCTGCCAACTAGACAAGGAACCATTGATCACTACCCGTTGAGCCCGACCATCTAGCCAGTTTTCTATCCACCTTACCGTCCATTCATCCAGCCCATACTTCTTTAACTTGCTGGCAAGAATACTGTGGGAGACTGTATCAAAAGCTTTGCTAAAGTCCAGAAATAGCACATCCACTGCTTTCCCCTCATCCACAGAGCCGGTTATCTTATCATAGAAGGCAATTAGGTTAGTCAGGCATGACTTGCCCTTGGTGAATCCATGCTGACTGTTCCTGATCACTTTCCCCTCCTTTAAGTGGTTCAGGATTGATTCCTTGAGGACCTGTTCCATGATTTTTCCAGGGACTGAGGTGAGACTAACTGGCCTGTAGTTCCCTGGATCTTCCTTCTTCCCTTTCTTAAAGATGGGCACTACATTAGCTTTTTTCCAGTCGTCCGGGACCTCCCCCGATCGCCATGATTTTTCAAAGATAATGGCCAATGGCTCCGCAATCTCATCGGCCAACTCCTTTAGCACCCTCGGATGCAGCGCATCCGGCCCCATGGACTTGTGCTCGTCCAGCTTTCCTAAATAGTCCCGAACTACTACTTTCTCCACAGAGAGCTGGTCACCTCCTCCCCATACCGTGCTGCAGAGTGCAGCTGTCTGGGAGCTGACCTTGTCTGTGAAGACAGAGGCAAAAAAAGCATTTAGTACACTAGCTTTCTCCACATCCTCTGTCACTAGGTTCCCTCCCTCATTCAGCAAGGGGCCCACACTTTCCTTGACTTTCTTCTTGTTGCTAACATACCTAAAGAAACCCTTCTTGTTACTCCTAACATCTCCGGCTAGCTGCAACTCCAAGTGTGATTTGGCCTTCCTAATTTCACACCTGCATGCCTGAGCAATACTTTTATACTCCTCCCTGGTTATTTGTTCAATCTTCCACTTCTTGTAAGCTGTTTTTTTGTGTTTACATAATGTAATTGAATGGTATTCTTTTTCATTTGATTTTCTCATCAGATCCTACCTGTATCTTATCTTCCATCCTCTCCTTAGCCACCTCCTTACTAGGGCCTGGTCTACAATATAATTTTAGGTCAAATTTAGCAGCGTTACCTTGATTTAAGCCTGGACCCGTCCACACGACAAAGCCCTTTTTTTCGACTTAAAGGGCTCTTTAAATCGATTTCTTTACACCACCTCCGACGAGGGGATTAGCGCTGAAATCGGATTTGCTGGATTGAATTTGGGGTATTGTGGATGCAATTCGATGGTATTGGCCTCCGGGAGCTATCCCAGAGTGCACCATTGTGACCGCTCTGGACATCAATCTGAACTCGGATGCACTGGCCAGCTACACAGGAAAAGCTCCGCAAACTTTTGAATTTCATTTCCTGTTTGCCCAGCGTGGAGAGCACAGGTAACCACGCAGAGCTCATCAGCACAGGTAAACACGATGGAGTCCCAGGATTGCAAAAGAGCTCCAGCATGGACCGAACAGGAGGTACGGGATCTGCTCGCCAGATGGGGAGACGAATACATGATAGCGGAACTCAGTTGCAGGAAATGAAATGCAAAAACATTAGAAAAAGTCTCAAAGAGCAGGAAGGACAGGGGCCATAACAGGGATGCACAGCAGTGCCACGAGAAAATTAAGGAGCTAAGGCAAGCCTACCACAAAACCAGAGAGGCAAACGGAAGGTCCGGGGCAGAGCTGCAGACATGTCGCTTCTACGCCGAGCTGCATGCCATGCTAGGGGGTGCAGCCACCACTACCCCAACCCTGTGCTTTGACTCCGTCAGTGGAGACTCACGCAACACAGAAGCGGGTTCTGCGGACGAGGAAGACGATGATGATGAAGAGATTGAAGATAGCTCACAGCAAGGAAGCGGAGAAACAGTTTTCCCCAACAGCCAGGATATGTTTATCACCCTGGACCTGGACCCAGTAAACCCCGAACCCACCCAAACCCAAAGCGTGCTCGCAGACCCTGAGGGCGGACAAGGGACCTCTAGTGAGTGTACCTTTGTAAATATTATATATGGTTTAAAAGCAAGCGTGTTTAATGATTAATTTGCCCTGGCATTCGCGTCCAGGACAGCTACTAGAAAAGTCTGTTAACGTGTATGGGGATGGAGTGGAAATCCTCCAGGAACATCTCCAGAAAGCTCTCATGGATGTACTCCCAAAGCCTTTGCAAAAGGTTTCTGGGGAGGGCTGCCTTATTCCGTCCGCCATGGTAGGACACTTTACCGCGCCAGGCCAATAGCACGTAGTCTGGAATCATTGCATAACAAAGCATGGCAGCGTATGGTCCCGGTGTTTGCTGGCATTCAGACAACATCCATTCCTTATCTCTCTGTGTTATCCTCAGGAGAGTGATATCATTCATGGTCACCTGGTTGAAATAGGGTGCTTTTATTAAGGGGACATTCAGAGTGCCCGTTCCTGCTCGGCTGAACAGAAATGTTCCCCACTGTTAGCCACGCGGTGGGGGGAGGGGTGAAGTGATCATCCCAGGGAATTGGGTGTGTGTGTGGGGGGGGTAGTTGGGTTTGTGCTGCACGTTAACCTGGAAACCGCATCCCCTCCTTTTAAATTGCCATACCATTTTAAATGGCCAACCCAACGGCTGCTTGGTATGGAAAATGAGGGTGCTGCTGTTTGAAACCATTCCCACATGTTATTAAGGTTAAAGAAGCCAAAAGACTGTGGCTTACCATGGCTGCCTGCAAGCCGAATTCTGTTGCCTGGCCCTGCGTGAGTGATCTCTCACACCAAATCGGCAGACCCTCAATATAAATAGAGGCAAAATACGACCTTGTAACGAAAGCATTTGTGCTATGTAATGTGAACAGCAAGGTTTAACGGGAAAGAGTGATCCTATTGTTCTCTAAAATGTGTCTTTTTAACTACCTATCTCCCTTTTCCCCCACCAGCTGCAAATGTTTCTCCTTCGCAGAGGCTAGTGAAGATTAGAAGGAGGAAGAAGAGAACTCGGGATGAAATGTTCTCGGAGCTCCAGACGGCCTCCCACGCTGACAGGGTTCAGCAGAATGCTTGGAGGCAGACAATGTCTGACTGCAGAAAAGCACAGTTTGAACGCGAGGAGAGGTGGCGGGCTGAATCGCGTGCTGAATCGGAGAGGTTGCGTGCTGAATCGCGGGCTGAATCTGAGAGGTGGCGTCAGATTGAGAACAGAAGGCAGGAGTCCATGCTCCGACTGCTGGAGCATCAAAGTGAGATGCTCCAGCGTATGGTTGAGCTGCAAGAAAGGCAGCAGGAGCACAGACCGCCACTACAGCCCCTGTGTAACCAACAGCCCTCCTCCCCAAGTTCCATGGCGTCCTCACCCAGACGCCCAAGAACGCGGTGGGGGGGCCTCCGGCCACCCAGCCACTCCACCCCAGAGGATTGCTCAAGCAGCAGAAGGCTGGCCTTCAATAAGTTTTGAAGTTTCTAATTTTTAAAGTTTTAAAGTTTTATAGTGCACGGTGTCCTTGTCCTTCCCTCCTCCCCCACCCCACCCAGCGCTTCCCTCCTCCCCCATCCCTCCTGGGCTACCTTGGCAGTTATCCTCCTATTTGTGTGAATTAATAAAGAATGCATGAATTTGAAGTAACAATGACTTTATTGCCTCTGCAAGCGGTGATCGAAGGGGGGAGGGGAGGGTGTCTAGCTTACAGTGAAGTAGAGTGAACCGGGCGGGGGCGGGGGGGAGGTTCATCAAGGAGAAACAAACAGAACTTTCACACCGTAGCCTGGCCAGTCATGAAACTGGTTTTCAAAGCTTCTCTGATGCGCACCGCACCCTGCTGTACTCTTCTAATCGCCCTGGTGTCTGGCTGCGCGTAATTAGCGGCCAGGCGATTTGCCTCAGCCTCCCACCCCGCCATAAACGTCTCCCCCTTACTCTCACAGATATTGTGGAGCGCACAACAAGCAGTAATAACAATGGGAATATTGTTTTCGCTGAGGTCTAACCGAGTCAGTAAACTGCGCCAGCGCGCTTTTAAACGTCCAAATGCACATTCTACCACCATTCTGCACTTGCTCAGCCTGTAGTTGAACAGGTCCTGACTACTGTCCAGGCTGCCTGTGTATGGCTTCATGAGCCATGGCATTAAGGGGTAGGCTGGGTCCCCAAGGATAACTATAGGCATTTCAACATCCCCAACGGTTATTTTCTGGTCTGGGAAGAAAGTCCCTTCCTGCAGCTTTTGAAACAGACCAGAGTTCCTGAAGACGCGAGCGTCATGTACCTTTCCTGGCCATCCCACGTTGATGTTGGTGAAACGTCCCTTGTGATCCACCAGTGCTTGCAGCAGCATTGAAAAGTACCCCTTTCGGTTTATGTACTCGCTGGCTTGGTGCTCCGGTGCCAAGATAGGGATATGGGTTCCATCTATCGCCCCACCACAGTTAGGGAATCCCATTGCAGCAAAGCCATCCACTATGACCTGCACATTTCCCAGAGTCACTACCCTTGATATCAGCAGGTCTTTGATTGCGTGGGCTACTTGAATCACAGCAGCCCCCACAGTAGATTTGCCCACTCCAAATTGATGTCCGACTGACCGGTAGCTGTCTGGCGTTGCAAGCTTCCACAGGGCTATGGCCACTCGCTTCTCAACTGTGAGGGCTGCTCTCATCTTGGTATTCTGGCGCTTCAGGGCAGGGGAAAGCAAGTCACAAAGTTCCATGAAAGTGCCCTTACGCATGCGAAAGTTTCGCAGCCACTGGGAATCGTCCCACACCTGCAACACTATGCGGTCCCACCAGTCTGTGCTTGTTTCCCGGGCCCAGAATCAGCGTTCCACGGCATGAACCTGCCCCATTAACACCATGATTTGCACATTGCTGGGGCCCGTACTTTGTGAGAAGTCTATGTCCATGTCTATTTCCTCATCACTCTCGTCACCGTGCTGCCATCGCCTCCTCGCCTGGTTTTGCTTTGCCAGGTTCCGGCTCTGCATATACTCCAGGATAATGCGCGTGCTGGTTATAGTGCTCATAATTGCTGCGGTGATCTGAGCAGGCTCCATGATCCCAGTGCTATGGCGTCTGGGCTGAAAAAAGGCGCGAAACGATTGTCTGCCATTGCTTTCACGGAGGGAAGGAGTGGGGGCCTGACGACATGTACCCAGAATCACCCGCGACACTGTTTTTGCCCCATCAGGCATTGGGATCTCAACCCAGAATTCCAATGGGCGGCGGACACTGCGGGAACTGTGGGATAGCTACCCACAGTGCAATGCTCCGGAAGTCGACGCTAGCCTCAGTACTGTGGACGAAGTCCGCCGACTTAATGCACTTAGAGCATTTTGTGTGGGGGCACACACAATCGACTGTATAAAAACGATTTCTATAAAACCGACTTCTATAAATTCGACCTAATTTCATAGTGTAGACAAAATCTCCATTAATAGATGCTCCCCTAAGAGATGTCTCTGTCCAAACCATGTGCTCCTCTGCAGATGTTGTGGTTCCCTCAGCCCTTAGTTTAAAAACTGCTCTGTGACCTCCTTACCTTTAAGTGCCAGCAATCTGGTTCCATCTTGGTTTAGGTGGAGTCCCTCCTTCCTGTATAGACTCCCCCTTTCCCAAAAGGTTCCCGAGTTCCAAATAAATCTAACCCCCTCCTCCCTACACCATCATCTCATCCATGCATTGAGACCCTGCAGTTCTGCCTGTCTAACTGGCCATACGCGTGGTACTGGAAGCATTTCAAAAAATGCTACCATGGAGGTCCTAGACTTCAATCTCTTACCTAGTAGCCTAAATTTGGCCTCCAGGATCTCTCTCCCATCCTTCCCTATGTCACTGGTACCTACATGTATCACCACCACCAGCACCTCCACAGCACTACACATATGTCCGTCTAGATGTCTTGAGAGATCCGCAACCTTCGCACCAGACAGGCAAGTCACCATGTGGTTCTCCCAGTCATTGCAAACCCAGCTACTATTTTTCTAATGATTGAATCCTCCTTACTATTACCTGTCTCTTCCTAATAATTGTAGTTCCCTCCCTGGAAGATGTATCCTCAGTGTGAGAGGATACCATGGCATCCTCTGGAAGGAGGGTCCCAACTATGGGATTGTTTCCCTCTGTTCCAGTTTGATGTTCTCCTTCCCTGAAACTTTCATCCTCCTCAATAGCACAAAGTCTGTTGGACCGGGGGGTGGGACTGTTCTACCATGTCCCTGGAATCCTCCAGCAGCCTAAGGACCCCACTAAATGGACAGCTGCACACAAACGGCTTAGATTCTTGTCAGACCCGAGTGAGTATTTTCCCATGACCAATTATACGACTAATCCCATTGCTTTGTTTCCATCACCCAGTTGCTCAGGAGCTGACTAGAGCATTTATCCAGGTTTGAAACTGTTGGTAAATTTCAGGCTGAAATGTAATTGAGCAGCTTAGGCCACCATTTTCTGTGCCCAGTTTGGAATGGGGCCCTCAGGGAACCTCATTGGCAGGTACTACACCAGACTTGTAGGGGGCTGGAGCAGCCTGGATGGGCTGATTTAAACCTCAGTGGCTGATAATGATCGCTACAGGCTGTCCCTGCCCTGCCTCCTATGCTGGAGCTTGGGGGGAGGCTGGCTCAGGCGCTAGCTACACTGGGCCCACTCTACTGGGGCCTCCCCTCCCTCGGGGACATGCAGTCAGTGTCCGTACAAAGGGAGCTGAGTGGGTCAGAGGCTCAGACTGGCAGGGCATATTGCAAATATCACGGTTGCTATTCCCTGTTCACTCTCACTGGCTATAACAGGAACTGTGCACGGAAACCTTATGGATGGAGGCCAGGCTGCACAAACGTCACTGGGTGATTGGAGGCTGGGTGCTCAAAACGTGATTGATGGGGGAAGTGGGTTCATGCAAACCTGATTGTGGGGAAGGGGGGGGAGCATATAAAATCTTCTCTATTCAGGGCTGCTTTTCTGCCACAGTGTCTCCTCCAGCAGAGAAGAACTCGTGGAGCTGCTGGATCAAGCATTCTCCATCCACAGCTGTTCTTCTCCCCCTCCCCCCACTGCAACCTTCAGTGAAACATGAAACGCACAAAAGAAAGGAAATAAAAAGTTCAGCCAGCTACCAGCACATGCCCTCAGCTTCTCCACTCCAGGCAGGCTGCACTGTTACCCCAGCTACTGCGCCACACACTGCAAGCTTAGCTCTGCCCCCCAGGAACACCAGCCTTTCGTCAGCCGTGTGCGCTCAGCCCTTCGCCAAGTGACTCTGCCAACAGAACCAGCTACTGCACCAAACAGCCACAGCCACTAGAGCTGGGGAAGAACTGAGCTGGCGAGGGGAGCAGAGGTCAGGTCGCACTGCGCAGTCGGTGGCATATGGGGATGTGTAACTCAGCCAGGGGTAAGCAGGGAGCGTCTCTATGTAAGCGGGGGAATGGTCCCGCTCTTGTGGGGAACTTTCCTGGCTTCTGTGCTACCCCGGTGAAGTGGGCGAGCGAAAGGATCTGAGTCCTCGCTCCCACTTCCTTGACCCAGAGGCCTCCCTGCCCTTGAGGACTCTCCTGTCTGGCAGAGTTCTCGTAGCCCCAACAAGGCTGGGCCCAGGATTCCTGGGGGGGCTCAACCCCCAACCCTGCTGTGGTCACCTAGGACAGGGGCTAAGGTGTCCCCACTCCGGGGTACCCTTTCTGCACTGGGCACCTCCCTGACCCACTGATTATTCCAGACAATATAAAGCAAATACAAGTTGTTTACTTAACAATTAATTTAAAAAAAGAACAAGGAAAAATGGGAAAGGTTAAAGGAAAACACATCACCCCGCTCTGTGGCAGGGAACATTTACAGACAGTGTCTCTGGAACATCAGGGCAGTTCACAGTCTGTTCCTTGTAGGTCCCAGGCCACCTTCTCAGGTCCTGGCTGTGCTGCACAGACGCTGCAGGTTGGACACTTGCCCTGGCGGTGGCCACATGCTCTCAGGCTGTAGGTGGCAGGACCCTTCTCCCCAGCATCGCCCCCGCCCTGTCAGGGTTACGATCCCCCTCCAAGTCTGGCCTGCAGGGCCTCTTGGCTGAGGCGTCTCCCTGTGCTGGGCCCACTGCCCAGGGTCCCCCTCACTCTGCCCAGCTGCTCACCGCACCCAGCTCTGGACTGCTCCAGCTCCACACTGCCTCAGCACGGCTGCTGCTGCTGCTCTGCCTTCAGCTCCCTGGGCTGCTTCTCTGGCCTCTCTGGCTCTGGTTGCTACAGCTCTGCTCCCAGGACAGGACAGGTCTGCTCTGCAGGCTGCTTCCTGGGCTGCTTGTCTGGCCCCTCTGGCTCTGGTTGCTGCAGCTCTGCTCCCAGGGCACGTCTGCTCTCTCTGGGCTGTGCTCTGGCTTTTTGGCTGCAACTCTGCTCCCAGCACAGGATCTGCTCTCCCTGGGGCTTTCTGGCTGCAGCTCTGGCCCCTCTGGATCTGGCCCAGCTCTGCTCTCCCGCTCAGCTTGGGCCCCTGCTTTCTCCTTAGCTCGGCCCCACTCTGTCTGACTCAGGCACATTCCTGCTCACACGGAGGACGGGACCCACCCTGGCCTTCTGTCTCCTTGATTTGCTGGCCCGCCCTGTCAATCTGGAGCATTGGCCTCTTGCCATTGTTCCTGGGGACTATCAGTCTCAGGGTCCTGATTTGCCATCGATCCCTCCCCTTTTAGTGCTGGGAGCTAGCAACCAAAACACCCCCACTGAATGTTAGTAAGGGGGCAACAGTCCCCTTACATTCCCCCCTGCTAAAATTCTGCCACAGCCACAATATTCACACCGGTACATCCGGGCCCCATAAAAACAGCATATATCCACATCATATTATATTAAAAACCCATTAACAATTACAAAAAGAACATTTAACATAGTTAACACTTCACATCTACTTCTTAATACTATACATAACAATATTAATTAACACACTACATAGAACCAATAACATAATTATCTCTAAGTCTAACAGGAAGTACACCTTTATTAGTCCTCTGGGACCTTCTTAAGACTGGTGGTTCATTACCCATATTTTCCGTTTCCCTATCCTCGGGTAATACTGGGTCAGTTTGAGGGGTCTGGCCATTCTCCTTAGGGTTTGGGTTTGCCCCACCCTGTCCCCCTCTGTATTCGGTTTGTGGGACTAGAACCATTTCCCAACTGGTCTCAGCCTCCTCAGAGTGTACTGATCTGCGCCTCCTATGGTTCCTGTCTGGACTAAGAGTGCAATGTTTCAACTGGTCCCTGTGTACTACTCTCTCAGGACCTCCTCGTTCGGGCCGGATGGTGTAAACTGGTAGCTCGGGGTTGGTGTGAGCAACTACAATGTGGGGATTTGACTCCCACTTGTCCTGTATTTTATTACGCCCCCGGTGTCTATGGTTACGAACTAGTACACGGTCACCGGGCCTGATGAGAGCCCCACTGGACTTGCGATCATAAGTTCTTTTCCTACTTTGGGCTGTGTCTTTAGTTGTATTGAGAGCTACTTCACAGGCTATCTTCAGCCTGTCATGGTGACCTTTGACCCAGTCATCCAAATTGGTCACCACATCCTCCTCAGGGCCCTCTCTGTCCAGAATATCCAATGGCAACCTGGGGTCCCTCCCAAACATGAGATAAAAAGGAGCGTAACCTGTTGACGAATGGACATGGCTGTTATAGGCCAACACCAGCTCAGGGAGATGTTCCTGCCAGGCTTGCTTCTTTTCCGGCGGGAGTGTTCTTAGCATATCGTGCAGTGTCCGGTTAAATCTCTCACACTGAGCGTTTCCTTGCGGGTGATAGGGTGTTGTTCGGCTTTTGGCTATGCCATACAGTTTACACAATTCAGCTATCACTTCTGATTCAAAATTCCTCCCCTGATCCGAGTGTAACCGTGCCGGACAACCATAGTACACAAACCAATGTTTTATGAGGGCATCAGCCGTTGTCCGCGCTGTCTGGTTTCTAGTTGGAACTGCAACAGTGAATCGGGTGAACATGTCCGTGAGAACCAGTATGTTCTCATACCCCTCTGAAGATCTCTCTAGCCGTGTGTAATCCATTGCTAGGACCTCCATTGGGGCAGTCACATTAGTACAGGTCAAAGGGGCTCGGTTGGGAGGAAACACATCTTTGGCTAAGGCACACCGTTTACACTGACGGATCCATGCTTGCACGTCGCTACCCATCGTGGGCCAGTAATAGTTTCTCCTCATCACCTCCAAAGTGCTTCTGTCTCCGAAATGTCCCCCATGATCATGCCTGGCTTCATAAACTTGATGGCGGAGCGACACAGGCACCACTAACTGCCACACTTCCTCACCATCTCGGGGATGGTATGTTACCCGGAACAGCACTCCACGGTGTAATCTAAGTCGTTCCCACTGTCTGGCTAGCTTCTTAGACTGGGGGTATCTGGCCCCAAATCTCCGATCCGGCCTCGTTCGGCTCATGACTGCCACTAAGACAGGTCCAACATCACCTTCTCGTTGCAGAGTCTGAATCTCCCCCCATGAGTACCCCGAGATTATTGCGCTCTCCCCTTTTACCAGATTTTGTACTGCATCCTCTACCGTCACTTCGTCCTCGGGCTTTGGATTCTCTGGCCACAAACACGTACGCACAACATCTGCAGGAATGACTAGGAAGTCTTTTTCTAGATCCTCACCCTCTTCTGATTCCTCCTCCAGAGGCAATCTAGACAGGGTGTCAGCATTGATGTTCTGCCTTCCAGGTTTATACTGTACTTCAAAAGTGAACTCAGCGAGTTGGGCCACCCAGCGGTGTTCAACTGCACCTAAGTTAGCCGTTGCCAGGTATCGGAGTGGATTGTGGTCTGAGATTACCGTGAATTTAGAGTACACTAAATAATCCTTAAATTTTTCAGTGATAGCCCACTTCAAGGCCAACAGTTCCAGTTTAAAAGCACTGTAGTTTTTGTCATTTCTTTCTGACCTCCTCAACCCTCGGCTTGCATATGCGATTACACGCTCGGCCCCCTCTTGCTTCTGGCTGAGCACCGCACCTAGGCCGTGCAGGCTTCCATCAGTTGTCACTATAAATGGAAGGCTAAAGTCAGGATATGCAAGTACAGGTGGTGACATCAGCTGGTGTCTTAATTTATCAAAAGCTGTCTGACAGGCATCATTCCACACAAAACATTGGTCCTTTCCCTTCCTTTGGGCTGGTTGGCCCACTAGTCCATATAGTGGTGCAGCAACGTGCGCAAACTTTGGAACGAATCGTCTGTAATAGCTCATGAAACCTAGAGCCTGCCGCACTTGCTTGGCATTCTTGGGGACCGGCCAATTTTCCAGCGCCCTGGTCTTCTCCTCATCTACCTGGATTCCCTCCTTTGAAATCACATGGCCCAAGAATTTGACTTTTTCACGTAGGAGGCAGCACTTGCTTGGCTTCAGCTTTAATCCGTGTTCCTTCAATTGTGTGAAAACCAAGTCCAATTTTTCCATATGACTCTCAAAATCCTTGGAAAACACAATAATATCATCCAGGTATATCAGCAAAGTGTCTAAGATATAGTCTCCCAAAACCCCCTCCATTAGTCTCTGGAACGTAGCAGGTGCATTACACAAGCCGAATGGCATACGTGTCCATTCAAACAGCCCAAATGGAGTCGTCACTGCTGTCTTTTCCTGGTCTCGTTCTTCCACTGCAACCTGGAAATAACCAGAAGTTAAATCGAGGGTTGAAAACACTCTTGCACTTCCTAATGCATCCAGTGACTCTTCCACCCTGGGTAGTGGGTAGGCATCTTTGTGTGTTACCTCATTCAGTTTCCTGTAGTCACAGCAAAATCGCACCCCACCATCTTTTTTTATTACAATCACTGCAGGTGATGCCCACGGACTGTGGCTTTCTTTAAGGACACCTTGAGTCACTAGGTCCAGGATGTGTTTTTTTACCTCCTGGAACACTCGTGGTGAAATCCGCCGGTGTCTCTGTTTTATCGGGACAGCATTTCCAGTGGCTATTTGGTGTGTCACTGTGGTGGTGTAACCGAAGTCCCGCTCGTCCCTGGAAAAGACCTCTTGATGTTTCTCCAGTAGCGCCCGCAAACGGCCAACCTGTGTAGGGGTTAGCTGTTGGAGGTCCACTTGGACTGGGATGGGTAGCTCTCCATCGGGTGCCACTTGCGATGTGATAACCTGTGTGCCTTTTTTTACTTTTGTCACCCGCAGCTCATCCCCATTTTCTTCCAAGGCCACCCCCACTGGGGGCACCACTCCTTCAGGTCGGTGTATCTCTGCCACCCTGGTTCGGGGGCACAACTTTATGGCCTTCTTACTTGAGTTTAACAGCCTAACTGGCACTTTTCCTTTGCTGGCATTAGCAAGTACATTTGCAACCAGGAGCCCATTAGGGAGCCTGGCCCCAGGTGTTGGCTCGACAAGCACTCTGTATCCGTCAAAGTCGCTTGGCACCCGGCAGCGTCCATCAATAATCTTCTCACTCCAGGGAGGTATGACCACCTTCTGTCTCCCTGCCACCTTAACATAGCCAATTTGTCCCGTTGGCCCCGGGAAACGTCCATGTCTCTCCACTTGGGCTAGTACCCGCTTCAGTGTAGCGTCCTTTCTAGGCTGCCCATGACGGTTCATCTCCTGGGTTCCTTCTCCTACCAACAGTAATTCTTTCAGCTCTCTCATAATATTCATCCCAAGAATTCCCGGTACTCTGTTCTCCATTAAAGTCTTTCCTGAAGCTGTGTCCTTGAGGATAAAGATGCATTTCCCAGGGATTGTTCGACCCATGTACCCTACATCAGCTTCAAGGCACCCCACCACAGGGATGGCAAGTCCATTAGCTGCCGTTAGCTGTACAAATCGGGTATTATGCATGGTCAGATCTCTCTCTTTTAAGTGGTTTTGGAAATATGATTCAGAAATAGTGGTGACTTCTGAGCCAGTGTCTATCAAACAGCGGGTTCTCACTCCTGCTATGGTTATTTCCACTGTCAAGCAGTCCCCGAAAGCTCGGCCACAGAAGTCGTTGAATATACTAAC
The DNA here is from genome assembly GCA_003942145.1 of Platysternon megacephalum. Taxonomy (NCBI): domain Eukaryota; kingdom Metazoa; phylum Chordata; order Testudines; family Platysternidae; genus Platysternon; species Platysternon megacephalum. The sequence goes on along the minus strand of QXTE01000639.1, from coordinate 77,689 downwards.
ATCATCGGGGTCCTTTTCCTCGCTGCTGCCACGCTGCCCTTTCCCTAGGGACAGCCGTAGAAACCCTTCAGTCCCCACTTGGCCTTCTGACGGTGGGCTGCTTGCTCCCTGTGCCTCTTGAATTTCAGGTGCCTGGGACTCCAGTCTCCTTCTCAGTGTACATTCTCGGCTAGTATGTCCTGGCCTTTCGCAAGTGTAACAAATGTATCTTCCCAGCTCGTCCTTCAGTGGAGATCTTCGGGGTCCTGGGGCCCTTGGATATCTTGGCATATTGGTGGGGTTCTTCCCTTTCATCACCTCAGTCATCACTTTCAGCATCTCCCCCTGTTGGACTGCCAGTTTTTGGACAGCTTCACTTAAGCTTTCCAATGTTAGCTGTGTTTGGGGCAGGGCTTTTCCCCCAGCAGCTGCATTCACTAGGCCCCCACTTCGTGTACGGGGGTTACTCTTGGCTGTCTCTGCCACAGGAACTTCCTCTTCTTCTGACCACATGATGGCAGCCTGCATGAGTTCATGGAACTTCTTACTGGGCTCTTCCTTAAACCTCCTTTTCATTTCACGGCGGAGGGAATCATCCTGGAGCCCCAGTACTAACTGCTCTTTCAGAACTGTATCTGGGTTTGGAACTCGTTGAGGGTCTCGCCGCTCCACTTTGCTCATTCTCTCCTGGAGGTCATATGCGTATGCCCGGATAGTTTCACCAGGCTCCTGCTTTCTCTCAAAGAACTCCTTTAGTCGGGTTCCAATAGGTACCTTGTCTCCATACACTTCTAGCAGGAGTTCAAATACCTTTTCCTCATCTTTCTTGTCTGCCACTGCCATGAACTTTACTGTGGCCTTGGCCTGGCCCTTGAGATGTTCCTCTATGAAGTCTACATGGTCTTCTACAGGTACTCTTAGCACACGCAGAGCTGCCTTCACAGACTTGACCCACTCTTCTACCGAAATGTCTCCTGGTCTTGTCGGGAAGCCACCAAACTCTGTGACCTTCTGCTCCCGTGGGACATAAATAGTAGGGGGTTTCTTAGCTTCTGCTGCCTGTTGGTCTATCACTGCCTTAGCCAGTGATAAGGCTTCTCTCTGTTCAGTTCTAGCTTGTTGTAATGCCTCAGCTTGGTCTGATAATCTGCGCTGAAGTTCAGCAAACTGGGCCTGTAGTTCTTCAATTCCAGCCATGGTAGGGTGCTTAACCAGGCCCGGACCGTGCAACTAGAACTCAACCAGTAAACCAATGGGGTGGACCCTGTGGATAGGATCCTGTTCGTGACGCCAATTATGTAAGCGGGGGAATGGTCCCGCTCTTGTGGGGAACTTTCCTGGCTTCTGTGCTACCCCGGTGAAGTGGGCGAGCGAAAGGATCTGAGTCCTCGCTCCCACTTCCTTGACCCAGAGGCCTCCCTGCCCTTGAGGACTCTCCTGTCTGGCAGAGTTCTCGTAGCCCCAACAAGGCTGGGCCCAGGATTCCTGGGGGGGCTCAACCCCCAACCCTGCTGTGGTCACCTAGGACAGGGGCTAAGGTGTCCCCACTCCGGGGTACCCTTTCTGCACTGGGCACCTCCCTGACCCACTGATTATTCCAGACAATATAAAGCAAATACAAGTTGTTTACTTAACAATTAATTTAAAAAAAGAACAAGGAAAAATGGGAAAGGTTAAAGGAAAACACATCACCCCGCTCTGTGGCAGGGAACATTTACAGACAGTGTCTCTGGAACATCAGGGCAGTTCACAGTCTGTTCCTTGTAGGTCCCAGGCCACCTTCTCAGGTCCTGGCTGTGCTGCACAGACGCTGCAGGTTGGACACTTGCCCTGGCGGTGGCCACATGCTCTCAGGCTGTAGGTGGCAGGACCCTTCTCCCCAGCATCGCCCCCGCCCTGTCAGGGTTACGATCCCCCTCCAAGTCTGGCCTGCAGGGCCTCTTGGCTGAGGCGTCTCCCTGTGCTGGGCCCACTGCCCAGGGTCCCCCTCACTCTGCCCAGCTGCTCACCGCACCCAGCTCTGGACTGCTCCAGCTCCACACTGCCTCAGCACGGCTGCTGCTGCTGCTCTGCCTTCAGCTCCCTGGGCTGCTTCTCTGGCCTCTCTGGCTCTGGTTGCTACAGCTCTGCTCCCAGGACAGGACAGGTCTGCTCTGCAGGCTGCTTCCTGGGCTGCTTGTCTGGCCCCTCTGGCTCTGGTTGCTGCAGCTCTGCTCCCAGGGCACGTCTGCTCTCTCTGGGCTGTGCTCTGGCTTTTTGGCTGCAACTCTGCTCCCAGCACAGGATCTGCTCTCCCTGGGGCTTTCTGGCTGCAGCTCTGGCCCCTCTGGATCTGGCCCAGCTCTGCTCTCCCGCTCAGCTTGGGCCCCTGCTTTCTCCTTAGCTCGGCCCCACTCTGTCTGACTCAGGCACATTCCTGCTCACACGGAGGACGGGACCCACCCTGGCCTTCTGTCTCCTTGATTAGCTGGCCCGTCCTGTCAATCTGGAGCATTGGCCTCTTGCCATTGTTCCTGGGGACTATCAGTCTCAGGGTCCTGATTTGCCATCGATCCCTCCCCTTTTAGTGCTGGGAGCTAGCAACCAAAACACCCCCACTGAATGTTAGTAAGGGGGCAACAGTCCTCTTACATCTAGCTCTCGGTGTCTGGGCTTTGCCTCCTGCCTTGGCTTGGTAGTCTGGTTCCAGCAGCCTCCACACTGAGTCTGAGCTTAATTTGCTCAGTGTAGATGTAGGGTAGTTTCTGACGAGCTTCCTCATTTTTGATAAACTCCCCATTTCTAATCCCTGGGCTAGTTTTGGGCACAACTACAACCCTGAGTAGGTGGCAGTTCATAATATAGGGCCAGATCCTCGGGTGTTGTAAATGGGTGTGTGGATTCCTTTGGACCGATGACGATTTACAGCAGTTGGGGATCTGGGAATATCTGTAGTTCTACACTGGTAACTTGTGTTTGTGAATCTAACCCTTAAGGGCGCCTGCTCAGAACAGCTTTGCCGACGCTCATTCAGGCAGGGACAGCTGAGTTTACGCTTGTCTTCAGGAAGACACTCGAACGAGGAAGCTTTGGAGAATGAAGTCTTGGTTGGCAGGACAATATAATGGGGCCCAATTAATGACCCCAGCACACATGCCATCATAGACTCTGCTGGCCAGTAGCAAACAGGAGAGCAAAGAAATTTCTTTAGCCACTGGGAATGTGTTGTTCAAATGCAGACAGAGGAGGAAGTAAGGCAGGTGAACCATACACAACAGTTCACCACATCCCAACAGGACAGAGCGAAACACCAGGAAACATCTGAGAAAGGGGAATTCACTGAGCAGAAACTGACTTTATATGGGCAAAACCCACATGTGTGTGCAGTGTTTTTCCTCAGTGGAAGGTTGATCTATTTGGAAGAAGCATGTTTGTGACACTGATTGGACGAGAGCTGTTCCTCCAGGAGGGGGCCACAAGAAAAGGGGACCTGGTAAGACCCACGCATGAGAGTGATCATAGAAAGGGGAGCTAGAGTTTATTTCTTTGATTCTCTTCACCTTGAGCTTACAGACAACTGGATGGGGAGACTAGAGAGCCCCAAATCCTGAGGAGTCACTCCCTTGAAGACCGTGCCGTATGGGACCATGGACAAGGATCATCTGTCAAAAATCAGGGCTTGCAGCAGAGTCAGTCTCCAGGCAACCTAACGAGCACAGCTGGCCTGTACCAAGCTGCCTGATTGGTGGGAAGGGTCAGCAGACAGGCTCTTAAGCCCAGCAGCAGCAGTTCAGTAGCTGCTCAAAGTTTTTGCCCACAGCTATGATAGCTCCGGCCTTGGTGCAGCCCTGCTCCTGCCTTGCCTCTTTCCAGGTAATCTGGTTCCGGCCCTCAGCTCTGATTCCGTATCTCAAACTTTGACTCTGACCCTTGGCTCTGCATCCAGCTCTGACCTGATTCTGACCCTGGATTCCAACTCCTGTCTTCTGCCTCTGGCTCTGACCCTCGTCATGCCAAAGAGACGTAATTTCCTTCTTTGATTGGGTACCCAGTCTAGTGGATGGGGGGGAAGAGGTGGACGTGATGTATCTTGAATTTAGTAAGTCTTTCGACACCGACCCACATGACATTTTCCTACTCAAACTAAGGAAATATAGACTAGTTGAAACTACCAGAAGGAGGGTGCAAAGCTAGTTGGAAGTTCTTTCTCACAGGGGAGGGATGGGGCCTCACTGGCTCTGCAGCAGCATTGCAGAAAAGGGTGTGAGGTTTCTGGTGGACCACAAATGGAATGTGAATCTACAGTGTGATGGTGTTGAAAAAAGGCAAATGTCATTCTGGGATTAACAGGTGTGGGGTGGGTCAGAGATGGGAGGTGACTGTTCTCCTCTACTCGGCGCGGGAGAACCGTGTCCAGGTTTGGGTGCTGCACTTCAAGGAGGATGAGGACAAATTGTACGAATTCCAGAGGAGAGAAACAGAAATGATCAGAGGTTTAGAAAACGTGACCTGTGAGGAAAGGTTGAAAAAATTGGGGATGTTTTGTCCAGAGAAGAGAAGGCTGAGAGGGGACATGATAACAATCTGCAAATATGCAAAAGGTTGTTATAAAGAGGATTGTGATCAATCAGTGCCCATGTCCACCAAGGGTAGGACAAGAAGGAATTGGCTTAGTTAGCAGCAAGGGAGATTTAGGTTAGATATTAGGAAAACCTTTCTAACTCTAAGGATGGTTCAGCACAGGAACAGGTGACCTAGGGTGGCTGTGGAATCCCTGTTATTGGGGGTTTTAAGGACAGGCTGGACAAACACCAGCCAGGGATGGTCTATGTGCACTTGATCCTGCCTCAGCGCATGGGGATGGATTGTTTGACCTCCTGGGGGTCCCTTCAACTCCACATTTCTGTGATTCTGTGAAGTGGTGCTAGACCCTCTGCACTGTGGTCAGTTTCCTGCAATGCAAAGTAAATGCTTATGGGGCTGGGAGAAGTGGTGGGGCAGAAGGAAGGAGAGCAGGGCATGCTGAGAAGACAGTGCTTTCCTGTGTGCAGTACTGTGGGTTAATATGATAAAATGCAACAGGACATGAGTCAACTTGGCTTCCTGTCTAAGTTCTCCAAGATAAGGAGGCTGCAAAGTTCAGAATCCTCAGAACTCGACCTGCCCTGATAGTGTCTGAGCCACCATGGGAACCCGAGGTGACGTGTATTCCTTAGGTGAGTGGAACAAAGTCCATGGGTTGAACTCGGGTGGGGTTAGGAGAGTCCAGAGGGGCCCACGGGTCTGTCTGCACTGGGGCTAGAAGGTGAATGTTCCAGCTTGAGAAGACATAGTCGCACTAGCTCTCATCTAGCTAGAAATAGAAGTGTGGGAGGGGCTGGCTGCCCTGAGTGCGTATCTGTGGTCTTGGACGGGATCGTAGTTGGGGCAGGGAGCCTCTCCTGTTACTTGCCCAAGCATGGCTATGCTTCTACTTTTAGCATGCCAGCTGGGTCAGAGCAAGCCCGGCTATGTCTCCTTGAGCTAGAAGTTACACCTAGGCATACGCTACATTGGTGTAACGTGCAATTTCCTCTGCTCCCTCCAGTGCTCACGTTGCACCAACTGAGACTCCATCCAGACTCTGAAACGCCCTTAGATTTACTGGGCCAGATTCCTGGGCCTGGCTGAGATGGGCTCATCTGAGATGTTCCCACTATGAGACCAGAGCGTGGAGGGATCAAAGATGGCTTTCCACCACTTTCACAGTTACTGAATCCCAGGGGATTATTGCAGATCAGTCTGGTCCCTGGAAGCAGAGCAGCCCAAAGCCTTCCCTGATTCATCCTCAACTGTCCGTAGCCCCAAGGGACCATTCCAGCAGCTGGCAATAGCCAGAGTGTAGGAGACATTGGCCCCACCGCTCACCTCTGGGAATGCCCACTGTGCCTGGGGGCTGTAACATAGAGACATTACACCAGGGTAATTTCCAGGTAGCTGGTTGAGCCAGTTTTCTGTAGTGGCACAAAGCTGGGGTTCTGAAATATTACTACAGTAATAATAGTTCTTAATGAAAGAATTGACTTCATTGGATTTACACCAGAATCACAGTGGGGTAATAAGCAAAATTTGGTCCTTAGACAGGGGCCAGGAGACATCTCTCTCTCTCTCTCTCTTCCTCTGTTGCTTATTTCTGTGTATAACATTTTTAAAATATGTATTTATTTATTATTTCTCTCAAGTACTTCTCCTCCTCGTCCAGTTCCCCTCTCTACGACCAGGGAGCACTCAAGTTGCATTCGGTAAGTTCCCAGGCTGGCAGAACGTAATGCTGTATGTCCCGCATTTGTGCCCATCATGAGAGTCCCACACACAATGTGTCTCTGCCATGAAGCTGAAACAGGCTTGGCAGCTCTCGAAGGGGTTATCGGGAGTGTAATGAGGGGTGGGGTCATTGGATCTGGGTCATTAGGACTAGCTGAATTGTTTAGGTGGGGGTTACATCTATTTCTGAAGTGTTCACCAATATATGCCGGCTAATATAATATATCACATGATCAATAGGTATGATTCACATTATTAATAGGTATGATTCACATTACTTATGTTAATATGGATAGTATGTGCTTAATGCATATAACATTATATTGTATATACACTTCTAGAAGTTACATGGCCTGGAATGGTGGCCTGTGTCTTTCTATAGTCTTATTCACCTATGCTAAGTATCCCATAACACCTTGCATTAGCCAGGAAAACTGTCAGGATCAGCACATGTGGGTGTTCTACCGTAGTAACAGGAGGGAGTTACTGTCATTGGAATGTCCCAAAGATAAGGACAATATATATGGGACAAGCTGAGGAGGTGCATCCCGCTCTTGGTACCTGGAATTCGTGGGGCCAGAACAAAGAGCTAAGGGGTACTGTGTGGTACCAGAAAAACAAGGTAGAAAGATGATAGGTTAAGACGAGCCTCAGAGGGTGCATACAGGACCTCTTTCCTTGTAAACAGGTTGGGTATAAAAAGGGCAGCTTTAGGGGTATGACTTTGGACACAAGCCTTCTTTGTAAGGTGAATTCAGCACTGCTGCAGGAGACAGGTTACATTGAACCTTTATTCCTGTAATATGCTATTACTAGGCTATGATTTAGTCACAGGTATTTTTAGTAAAAGTCACGGGCAGTACACAATAATTCATGGCTTGTGACTATACTCCTAACTAAAACTTGGGCTAGGGGGCTGCGGGCACCAAGGGTGATAGAGGGAGGTGGCCCAGGGAGAACCACAGGTTCGGGGGGGGGGGGGGCAGCCCGGGAGGGCTGTCGCAGGTGCTGGGGGAGGTGGTGGTGATGCATGGCCCTGGACCCCTGCTGGTACTGGGGGGAGAGGGTTGGTGGGGCTGGCCAGAGCTGTCCCTGCAGCTCCTAGGGGGAGGGAAGGCCAGGGGGGCACTGCCCCTGCCATAACCACTGGCTCCACAGCTCCCATTGGCTGGGAATAGCAGCCACTGGGAGCTTTAGGGCCAGTGCCTGCAGACAGAGGCAGCGCACAGAGTCCCCTGGCCCCTCCGCGTAGGAGCTGCAGGGACATACTGGCCACTGCCGTGAAGCCCCCCCCCTTCAAAGTAAGCACTGCCCCGCACCCCAGCCTCCTGCCCCAGCCCTGAGCCTCCTCCAACACCCAAACCTCTGCTGCTGCTGTGGGGCTGGGGGATGTGGTGCCCCAAGTGTGCCCCAGCAATGGTCGCCCAGGGCCAGACACACCAGCTGCTGCAGAACTCATGGAGGTCACGGAAAGTTACAGAATCTGTGACTTCCATGACCTCTGTGACAGACACCCAGCCTTAGCTATTACTGACTTTTAGCAATAAACCAGACCGAGATTGGTTATTTGGTCTCTTGGGCATATTGCGTAATGAACCAAAATGTGGTTGAGCAATTGACCATACAGTTTACCAACGAAAGGGAAAACCCAGATGTGACACTACGCCCCATATTCCTCATAGGATATTGTTACGAAATGAATCTGGCATAACAGACGTGTTCTATGTAAGATGGGTCATGCGGGGTATCATTGGAAAGGTTATGATTTACTGAATATGATTATCCAATTTGTATGCATGTATCAGTTCTGTATCTGAAGTTAGGAATATTGACAATTACAAGAGGGTTTACACTTGGGGAACATCCACCAGACAGTAGGTAATAAGCCTGGATGGGCCAATAGGGAGAACAATAAGACTTTGAAGATGCTAATCTCCCACCTTCCTTAGAAGCTTCCTGGGATGCTGCATTGACACTGCAGGGTCATGTGATCATGTCACCTGGTACTGGACTACTAGTATTTTTCCTGTAATGGGGGAGGGGATCAAACTGTGAAACAAAGGATTCCCACTGTGACGGGTTGGATCACAGAAACCCCCTTGGGGCTGCCAACTGATGTGCCGAGATTACTTCTGCCCCTGTTTTCCCTGCCAGCTTGAGACTCCAGCACCCTGTCTTGTTGAGCCAGACACACCCGTCTGCTCCAACACCGCCCCAGGGTCTGAACCACATGCCCCAAAGCTGCAGACTTAACTGAAAGCAACTTAAGAAGTGTTCCTGTCTTTAACACTCAGATGCTCAACTCCCAATGGGGTCCAAACCCCAAATAAATCCGTTTGCCCTCTATAACACTGATAGAGAGATATGCACAGCTGTTTGCTCCCCCCGCCCCCCCGGTATTAATACATACTATAGGTTAATTATTAAGTAAAAAGTGATTTTATTAAATACAGAAAGTAGGATTTAAGTGGTTCCAAGTAGTAACAGACAGAACAAAGTGAATTCCCAAGTAAAATAAAATAAAACACGCAAGTCTGAGTCTAATACAGTAAGAAAACTGAATACAGATAAAATCTCACCCTCAGAGATGTTTCAAAAAGTTTCTTTCACAGACTGGACGCCTTCCCAGTCTGGGCACAGTCCTTTCCCCTGGTACAGCCCTTGTTCCAGCTCAGGTGATAGCTAGGGGATTTCTCATGATGGCTGCCACCCTGTGTTGTGTTCCACCCATTATATATCTTTTGGATAAGACGGGAATACCTTTGTCCCTCTGGGTTCCCACCCCTCCTTCTTAATGGAAATGCACCAGGTTAAAGATGGATTCCAGTTCAGGTGACACGATCACATGTCACTGCAAGACTTCGGCCGTGGCTACACTCGAAGTTCCAAAGTGCTGCCGAGGGAGCGCTCCCGCGGCAGCGCTTTGAAGTGCGAGTGTGTCGTGCGCCAGCGCTCGGAGAGAGCTCTCCCAGCGCCACAGGTTCTCCACCTCCATGAGGGGATTAGCTTCCAGCGCTGGGAGTGCGGCTCCCAGCACTTTACAGCGCTGTAACTTGCTGCACTCAGGGGGGTGTTTTTTAACACCCCTGAGCGAGAAAGTTGCAGCGCTGTAAAGCGCCAGTGTAGCCAAGCCCTTCATTACCCACTTGCCAGCACACACGTATACAGGAAGACTTACAAGTAAAACAGAGCCATCTACAGTCAATTGTCCTGTTAATGGGAGCCATTAAGATTCCAAACCACAATCAATGGCCCACACTTTGCATAACTACAATAGGACCTCAGAGTGATATTTCATATTTCTAGTTTCAGATACAAGAGTGATACATTTATACAAATAGGATGACCACACTCAGTAGATTTTAAGCTTTGTAATGATACCTTACAAGAGACCTTTTGCATGAAGCATATTTTAGTTACATTATATTCACACTCATCAGCATACTTTCATAAAATCTATAGAGTGCAACGTCACACCCACCATATGTCAATCCTATTTACGGCAGGGAAGTGAGTTAATCAGGTTTCATTCTTCACTGAATCCCTGCCCAGGATGGCTGCTGGAAACATGTTAGGTCCTGTCTACTGGCAAGTATCTGCACAGTAAAGGAGGTTTCTGCTCTGTAGCTCCGGAGGTGTACACACTGCCCGGCCACTTAGTGCGCAGAAACTGTGTAGCTGTAGCACTGTAAAAAAACACCCCAACGAGAGGCGTACGGCTTTCTGCGCCGGGGGTACAGTGCGACGGTACCAGTGTAGACACCCTGGTCGATTACAGCCCTGCAATTGGCCTCCGGGAGGTGTCCCACAATGCCTGTTCTGGCCTCTCTGGTCATTGGTTTGAACTCTACTGCCCTGCCCTCAGGTGACCAACTGTCATCCCCACCCCGTAAATTCCTTTGGAATTTTGAAAGTCCCCTTCCTGTCTGCTTGATGACACGTGCATGATAAAAAGGCGCCATGATCGAGACACTTGGAGCAATGCCAAGCTGCTAGACGTCATCAATATTTGGGGAGAGGAGGCTGTCCAGTCCCAGCTGCGCTCCATCCGTAGGAATTATGATACCTACGAACAGATTTCACGATGCATGACAGAAAGGGGCCATGACCGGGACACATTGCAGTGCAGGGTCAAAGTGAAGGAGCTGCGGAACGCCTACCACAAGGCGCGGGAGGCAAAGCGCTGCTCCGGTGCTGCACACACGAGCTGCTGGTTCTACAAAGAGCTGGATGCGATACTCCGCGGCGACCCCACCTCCACTGCAAAGACCACTGGGAATACTTCCGTGGCTTGCATGCCAGTCAAAAGTGGACTGAGCCAGGAGGAGGAAATCTCAGATGATGATGTGGAGGTAGAGGGGGACCCAGAGGCAGAGGATGACTCGGAGGTCAGAGATTCATGCAGCCAGGAGCTCTTTTCTACCCCGGAGGAGACTAGCCAGTCACAGCTGTTGGATGTTGGCAAAGCGCAAACAGGAGAGGAGGCCCCTGGTAAGTGGATTTGATTTTGGGAATCGCTGAAGAGAGTTGATGGGGGAGGAGGGTTGCAGAAAGCAGGCTTGTCTCCCACTGCATGCCTAGTCTGAGCAGCAGCACAAGCTGTTGATTGATTCCCTCACTTCACGGGAATCTCCCTCAGAGATGTCCAGGAAACTCTCGCGGAGATACTGGGCAATCGACTGCCGGAGGGTCTTCGGCAGAGATGCTTTTCTTCTTGCCCCATTAACGGTAACTTTCCTGTGCCACTGTGCCATCACAGGGGGGCAGGAGACGGACCGTTACTGCACACAGGCGAACCGCATAGGGGCCAGGGCGGAAGCCGCAGTCTTGGAGAAGACCCTCCCTTGATTCCCTGCTGACCTTCAGCAGCGAGATATCTTCCATAATGATCACATCCTGTGGAAAGTGTGGGGACAGGAATAATTATCAGGCCCCCCTACACTGCTGGCTCTCCCCAAGAGCCACTTGCCCAGTGTACAACAGGGTCTGAGAAGAGTGATTGACTCTGCCCCTTTTGGCTCATGTGTGCTTGCCTGGGGTCAGCCAGTTAGTGAGAGGTGTGTGAGTACTGGCTGTGTTTTAAATCGTTGTCTGTGTTGCAAACAATCCTGCTTCTGTGAAATGTTGCATTTAAACTTCAAAGAGATGACTTTGGGAGCCAAGCCAAGGCTCCCTCGTTGTTACTGGCAGCTCAATGGCTGCACAGAGTTAGAAAGCGGCCAAGAAGAACTAAGGAGGACTTTCTGCATGATGTTATGATGCTTTCTTCCGCTGAGAAACAGGAATTGAAACAGTGGCGGGGGCAGCGAGAAGAGGGACCAAAAGGAGAATGTGACATGTTAGAATGAAGCCACGGAGTGGCTCTTAAAGGTTATGGAGAGCCAAGCAGACACGCTGCAGGCAATATTGGCTCTTTAAACCAAGCAGCTCCGTGTCCGCCCTCCTCTGCAGCCGCTGTTGCAAAACTCTTTCCCGTGCTCTCCCCAGACACTGCCAACACATTCTTATCAACCTCCTGGCTCCAGTCTATACCCACGACATTCCACTCCTCCCCCCTCAAAGTCCAGCTCTGCGGACTCCCACTACCCACCGCACTCAACACCCATCCCTCTGCAGTCTGTCCCTTTTGAAGCACAGTACCTGCTGCATTGTACTCCAAAGAAGAAGGTTGGATATGATCCCCAGACATACACAAATCTTTAGCCATCCTGGGACCACTCCTCCTCCTGGGACCTTCCTTTCCCCATCTTCCTCACTGCTGATGGTTTTTTGTTTTTTTCTTGGTTGACTCTCTTCTCGGGTTGCTGTTTTTTAATAAAAGAATTGTGTTGGTTTGAAAGCAATCTTTGTTCTATTAATTGAAAGCAAAAAGAGCCCTTCGACACAACATACAATTGTGTTAAACCCACATATTGCATCGTCCGCACCAATCACCTCCTAGCATTACAAGCACTGCGCTGCTGAGCATAGTAAGTAATACTAGTAGCATCCAGCTTCAAATTGCTGCCTCAAAACATCCCTGATCCTTATGGCACCGCAATATGCCCCTCTAATAGTCCTGGTCTCTGGCTGTTCAAACTCAGCCTCCAGGTGCTGAGCCTCTGTGGTCCAGCCTTGAGTGAAGCTTTCACCCTTCCCTTCACAAATATTATGAAGCATACAGCACACGGCTATAAGCATAGGAATATTGTCATCGGCCAGGTCCAGCTTCCCATAAAGGCAGCGCCAGTGGGCTTTTAAATGATGAAAAGCTCACTCAAAAGTCATTCTGCACTTGCTCAGCCTGTTGTTGAACCAGTCCTTGCTTCTGTCAAGTTGCCCCATGTATGGCTTCATAAGCCATGACATTAAGGTGCAGGCTGGGTCTCCCAGGATCACAATGGGCATTTTGACTTCCCCTACAGTCAGGGCTGGCTCCAGCTTTTTTGCTGCCCCAAGCGGCGGAAAAAAAAAAGAGAAAAAAGAAAAATCCAACTGAGCTGCCGCTGAAGTGCCGCCAAAGAGGACGAGAGGGAGAGAAGGACCCACCTCCGAATTGCCGGAGGGTGTGGGGATAACCCGTCACACCAGAATCTTCAGAACTGGAAAGGTTTATAGGCCACATCCCCAGCTAGAGTAAATGGGCAGAGCTCCACTGAAGTTAAAAGGGTGATGCCAGCTTACACCCGCTGAGGATCGGGTCCTCTCCGTGTCTGAGGTTATGTCCCTGTATGTTCATTTGTCCATTCAGTCTCATCCCCTCTGCTCACGGGGTTCTAGTCAGGGCCAGCTCCAGCTTTTTTGCCGCCCCAAGCGGCAAAGAAGAAAAAAAAAAAAGACAAACCTGATTGAGCTGCCGCCGAAGTGCTGCCAAAGCAGAAGAGAGGGTTTGAAGGACCTGCCGCCGAAGTGCTGCCGCCTGAAGTGCATCGATTGAGTTGCTGCCAAAGTGCCGCCGAAGAGGACGAGAGGGACTGAAAGATCCGCAGCCGAATTGCCGCCGCAGACCCGGACGTGTCGCCCTGCTAATGGACGGAGTGCTGCCCCTTTCTATTGGCCGCCCCAGGCACCTGCTTCCTTCGCTGGTGCCTGGAGCTGGCCCTGGTTCTAGTTTGCCACTAGACACACTGTCTTTTACCTGATTCCTCCTTCTGCCACATCTCACTGAGACGCCTCCGAATGGTGTCGCTAGGCCTCACCCTCTACTCAAGGGTTGGTGGTGCTGACAGCAGTAACTGGAGAACTAGCAGGCTGGCCGAGTGGGGGTGGGGTGGGATTGGAACAACTCTGCCTGCGTGTGGAGCTCAGGACTGGGATCAGGATTAAGGGGCACCACAATGATGGTGGTTGGGGGGAATCCCAGCGCTAGAATAGATGGGGTTGTGGGTCAGGATTGAGGGGCATCAGCAGAGCTGTGGAAATGAGGATGCCGAGGACAGAAATGTGGGGGTGGGGCTGTGGGTCAGGATACAGACCATTCACCTGCCTAGGTTATACCTGGCTTTAGCCAGTGCTGGGAGCCCCTCACTTCCATGGGGGCGAAAGCAGCTGACCATGTTCACCAATGAACAGAGACTGGTTGCTCTCAGCCTGCGAGGCTGATGAGCGAGGAGGAGACTTTAGCTGCTGAAGAGCTGTTGGGAGTGCATGAGAAAGGGCCCACAGGGAGTGAGAAAAACCTGGGGAACGGGACAAATGGTGGAGCGGAGCTCATTCTCACCTGGTTTCCATTCCCATCAGGTACCACTGATGACTGCAACAACCATATCACATGCCCTTCAAACGCCAAGTGTGTGAACAACACCCACTGCACCTGCCTGGATGGATACCAGCCAAGGGGGAATCGCTTCTTCAGCGACCCAATGGAGACCTGTGATGGTAACGGGGCTCCCCGTCCTACCCCAGACAGATCACACACTCAGGGAGTGTGCAATGCCTGGGGGAGCAAGTGAGGGGGCTGAGCAGTCGGACACTAGTATTTAACAAAACCCCAGTGGATGGGATTTCCCCCCAGGGAGGCAGAGCTCTGGGGAGGGCTTTCATTGCAACTACATCCAGATTGACAGGCAGCTACATATGGGCCTCTCTATTGGTGTAGGATTCTGCTAGGTGCTGAGCATGTCCTGAGGGCTGCTGAGTTCCCTTAATTCAATGGGAGTCGAGGTTGATTGCCAGCGCCCTCTAGAGGTGATCAGCACCTTGCAGGAGTAGGGCCAGTGCCGGGCAATACAACCAAAATCATTGCCTAACTAAGGTGTGGCTTTCAAAATGCCTCGATGACTTCGGAGGAGAGCTGTGCGCACAGCAGAGTGTTTGGGGTGCTGGCCAATCTGAAGAGGAAATTATTTGGGATCCACCTGAAATGAAAATGTTTTGATATTCTCAGCAAAAGAGAAAATCAGGAAAAAAATGGTTTCAGGTCAAATGAAATGTTTTGTTTCCATTTTGGCCCCTTTTGAGTGCTTATTAATGAAAAGCAATTTGGAAACCCTGTGAGGCGGTGCTGTTTCTCCCCCAACCCCACACGCTGTAGCTCTGGTTTTCGAGCACTTAGCTGGGATGTGGGAGGGCCTGATTTAAGTCCCCCTCTACCTGAATTGGAGCAGGGGTTTGAGCTTCCCACACTGCAGCTATAGAGTAGTCTGGGGTGGCTCTCGCTCACTGTCTCCTGCTGAAGCTGTTCCAGTCACAGAGAAACATCAAAATCCCCCTGCAATATCCTCGCCTCACTTCCCCTGGTTACTAAGGAACATTGGGGAGAGGGAGGCCACATTTGAGGGGCAGCCCTGGAAAGGGGACGGGTCATGTGCACCAGTGAGTTATCCCTTAGGGCACTGGCAGAGGCAAGGAATCCAGCTGAAAAGCTCCATTTGGCATTCCCACAATAGTCACCCTGTGATGACAAATGTTGCTGGATACCATCGGCACCAACTCCATGGGTGCTCCGGGGCTGGAGCACCCACAGAAAAAAATAGTGGGTGCTCAGCACCCACCAGCCACAGCTGTTCAGCAGCTGGGGGAGGCGCTTGGGGCGGGCGGAGAGCAGCGAGCAGCGGGGGCATCCAGGGGAGGTTGGAGAGGAGGTGGGAAGAGTTGGTTCAAGGGTGAGGCCTTGGGGTGGAGCAGGGGTGAAGCACCCTGGGGAAAAATAAAAGCCAGTGCCTGTGCTGGATACTTCTGGACAATTCATAGTTAAATAGAGTAGGTCATCCAATCAGGCAACAGGAATTACACTGTATGACTAAGTGACAAATTGCTTGAACATAAGGACATAAGAACTGCCATCCTGGGCCAGATCATCTAGCCCAGTATCCTGTCTTCCGACAGTGGCCAATGCCAGGTGCTTCAGAGGGAATGAACAAAACAGGTAATATTCAGGTGATCCATCCCATCGCCCATTCTAAGCTTCTGGCAAACAGAGGCTAGGGGCACCTCAGACCATGGTTTCACATCCCTGCCCATCCTGGCTAATAGCCATTGAGGGACCTATCCTCCATGAACTTATCTAGTTCTTTTTTGAACCCTGTTATAATCTTATAGTGTTATAGCCTGGTGTTACTGGTTTGAGAAAAACCTACCAGCTAAAATTTGTTCACAGGAACCATGTGGGGAGTGATTGCAAATAACAACCAAATTGGAAATATCTCACACCAGTCAGGTATAATTAGTGACCCATGAAGGCTTCTACTGTGACCTGATGGGGGAGTTTGTTTAGTGTCATGGTGTTATGCTTATAAGAAGAACACTGAATCTTTTTTAAAGGGTATAAGGCACTACACTGTGTTTATTGAGAGTACAATTTAAGCATTAAAATCGGCATATGCTTCCATACACACACACAGCCCAAAAGGTTCTGCAGTTGGATCTTATAGTTACCAATCCTTAGTCTTGCTCAGTCAGCTCCAGTGGCCAGCTGAAACTGCACACGAGGGAGGGGAGCTAGGCCTCTGTCAAATGCGTACGAAGCTCTGATGTTGATGCAGAATGAACCCAAAGTCATAGAATCATAGAAGATTAGGGTTGAGACCTCAGGAGACCTTCGTCTGGGACCTGCCCTGATCACAACAAGTTTTCAAAGATAATGGCCAATGGCTCTGCAATCACATAAGCCAACTCCTTCAGCACCCTCAGATGCATTAGATCTGGACCCATGGACTTGTGCATGTCCAGCTTTTCGAAATAGTCCTTAACCTGTTCTTTCACCACTGAGGGCTGCTCACCTCCTCCCCATTCTGTGTTGCTCAGGACAGCAGTGTGGGAGCTGACCGTGTCTGTGAAGACCGAGGCAAAAAAAGCATTGAGTCCTTCAGCTTTTTCCGCATCATCTGTCACTAGGTTGCCTCCCCCATTCATTAAGGGTCCCACACTTTCCCTGACCTTTTTCTTGTTGCTAACATACCTGTAGAAACCCGTGGCAATACACCCTTCTTTTATAGTGATAAGTTCCCATACAAGTCTGTGGACCTTGCTGTGTCACAGCGGAGCTGTTAATCACAAAATGTTCAAGGGTGCTCTTAATCAGCATTATTCTGAGTTGTTACAGGGAGGATCCGCACTGCAGCTGTTTCTTATCTCGTCCCTCTGGCTTAACTCCTTATCTTGTCACTGGGGTGTAGGCCTTTGCTTTAGGGACATCAATCTGCCATCTGGGTGATTCTGATACTAAAGTTGGTGCCTCTGGACTCCTCCACTCCCCTCTCGACCATCTGACCCATCAGTACTGGCACCGCCTGTCTCTTCTCTGTTTATCAGCATGCCATACGTTCTTCACTCACACCCAAAACAGTAAATGATTTCAAAGGCAGGAATTACATCCATAAAACTTCTTTCCTTCTAAGAACAATCACTAACACAATCCGCAAAGAATAAACCCAGAATAATTTCTGGGGATTACAGTGGACGAGAAGCTGGATATGAGTCAGCAGTGTGCCCTTGTTGCCAAGAAGGCTAACGGCATATTGGGCTGCATTAGTAGGAGCATTGCCAGCAGATCGAGGGACATGATCATTCCCCTCTATTTGGCACTGGTGAGGCCACATCTGGAGTATTGCTTCCAGTTTTGGAGCCCCCACTACAGAAATGATTTGGACAAATTAGAGAGAGGTCAGCGGAGGGCAACGAAAATGATCAGGGGGCTGGGGCACATGACTTACGAGGAGAAGCTGAGGGAACTGGGCTTGTTTAGTCTGCATAAGAGAAGAGTGGGGTAGATTTGATAGCAGACTTCAATTGCCAGAAGGGGGGTTCCAAAGAGGATGGAGCTCAGCTGTTTTCAGTGGTGGCAGATGACAGAACAAGGAGCAATGGTCTCAAGTTGCAGTGGGGGAGGTCTAGGTTGGATATTAGGAAACACTATTTCACTAGGAGGGTGGTGAAGCACTGGAATGGGTTACCTAGGGAGGTGGTAGAATCTCCATCCTTAGAGGTTTTAAGGCCCGGCTTGACAAAGCCCTGGCTGGCATGATTTAGTTGGTGTTGGTCCTGCTTTGAGCATGGGGTTGGACTAGATGACGTCTTGAGGTCTCTTCCAACCCTAATCGTCTATGATTCTATGATTCTTCTTACTAATTCAAAGCAAGCAAAATGGAGTACAAAGCAAAATAAGCAAAATGGAGTACAATTTACTCGAGACAATTTTTCCCCATTAGGCTTTTGGCCTACAACAGCAGGGCCAGGTCAGGGCGTGTTTCCAGCAGGCGTCATTGTCTCCATTCCAGGCAAAGCCCCTCTGAGTCCTTTCTCAGTGACTTCTCAGGGCCCCGGACACCTGGGTTCCATCTCCCAGGTCAGTGCAGGCAGGCGGTAAAGGGGAATGACTCTGAGACCCCACCCCCACCCCTGCACTCATTCCAGGCCTGGCACTGCACCGGGCTACTGCCAGTTTCAGCAAAGGCACCCGATCCACTCACCAGGGCTGTGATCAGCCGTGACCCTTAACTGCTGCCCCAACACATGGGGGGCCAGGATCTCCCCTTCCTCGGTGTTTGGACTGGGAATAAACCCCCAGGTTTGCAGGGATGCACCCATGGGAATGGGCCTCATGTATGGTTCTCCTTGCAGGGAACCGTTCACCTGTGTCCTGGAGGTCAGAAGTGTTTGAGCCCAGGAGAGGACAGCAGGACATGTGTACTGGTGCCTGGATGGGGAGCCCATCTGTCACGACCCCCTGCCATCCCGAGGGATGGCTGTGTGACTGGTTTCCTATGAAAGATCAGTCACAGAGTTCACTCCTGGAGCCTGATCTCAGGCGGCCTTCCTGGTTGGACAGAGGCTGAGCTAGCCCCTCTGCCCTGGGCATTCATCAAGTTAACCCTTCAAGGGTTTTCCTTGGCCACTGTTTCTTTAACCCTTGGGCATTTTGCCCACTTATGCCCTATTTTCCTACAGAAATTACCCCTCAGGTCTCTGATGTCCCTTGGAGGAGGTCTGCCTTCATCAGCCACTCCCCCAGCTCTGGGTTTCCCTGAGTCCCCCTTCTGGGATGCCTCCAGGGGTTCCCTTTCCCCAGACCCATGCTTAGGCCAGTCCCCTTTGGTGCTCTTTACATTCCTGGACCTGCTGTCCACAAATTCATCTGCCAGCCGACCTGCACTCTGCAGTGGGCTTCCAGTCCACTAACCATATTTTAAGATCCTGTGGACAGATCTCAAAGTTATTTCAGATCCTTCAGCGTGGTGACCCCTGCACCCTTACCCCGTTTCTGGAGATATTCTCCCATCAGGGTGAGGGCTTCCAGGTAGCTCACACCCTGGGTCTCTTGCGCACCCCAGAACCTTTCCCTATAAGCTTCAGGTGTACCCTTCTATAGCTTTGGGACCGAGTGATGGGGTGAGACAGCAGAGCCGGTCCACAGGGTTAACCTGGTTCCAATCGCAAGCCTTTTCAAAGGCAGTGAGGTAGGTATCTATATCCCCCCTCATTAAACTGGGGCAAAAATTTGGTATCCACTGTCCCTGCAGAATTGGCATCCTGGGGCTTTTCCCCATTTACCCCATTTGTGGGTCCTCTTGCGCCTCCACTTCTCCATCTCTAGTTCATGCTTTCGCTGCTTCTCATGGTCATCTAGCTCCTTCACTCTCTGCTCCAACTCTCGCCACTTCAGAACTGTCTCTGGGGGCCAGGTGATGAGGATCCCCTGCTGGATGGGGAACCGGGTCTTAAGGATGCCCTGCTGGGGCTCTGGCTGCTGTCTCTGCTGCTCCTGGACCCTCTGGAACCCCCATGTGGGGCTGGAACCTGCTTCTTGGAGCGATCATCTTTCTCCAGCCATCTTTCTTGAGCTTCCCATTGCTTAATCCTCTCTCCCTGCTTGGGCTGGCAATGTTCTTCTTGGGGAGATGAATATACACCATTTCCAGGGTTATGGCCCCAGCTTTGGAACAGCCTTTGGGAAGTTAACCTTCAGTGTGCCAGACCGATCCCCCCCCCCCCCCCCAGGGGTCCCACTCTTCAGGGTAAGCCACTTGGCTTCACTGCTTCCTAGGCTGAACCTCTGGTCCATCAGCTCCCCTGCTTCAGGCCAGGAGCTCCCTTCAGCGAGTCCACCTTAGCTGTACACCTGTGAGTGACTGTACCCCCGGCTTCAGCAGCTGCGGTGACTGTCAGCCAGCATTGTAAACGAAGCAGGGTTTGTTAGATACCTGGAACATAGCGTAAAATGTCCTTGGTTAGCGTAGGGAGCAGAAACTTACAGCATGGTCCATCTTGGTCAGCCCTGAGTCCAGAGTCCTCTTTTACCCAGTTCAGGAGAGCTTCCAGCAGCCCACTCTTAACAACCCCCCACCTGGCCCCTCCTCAGTCCTTTGTCCTTGTTCCCAGGCAAACACAGGAGCTTTCTGCGGAGTGGCGGGCCATCCATGGTCATTAGTTGCTAGGTACCAAATGTCTGGACAGTTGGAGTGGCCACTGTCTTCTCAGTAGACCTCGGGAGCGGGGCAGGTCACAGAGGTCTAGGTGTCTCAGACTCATAGACTTTAAGGCCAGAAGGAACCAACATGGATATGAGTCGACAGTGTGCCCTTGTTGCCAAGAAGCTAACGGCATTTTGGGCTGTATAAGTAGGGGCATTGCCAGCAGATCGAGGGGTGTGATCATTCCCCTCTATTCGACATTGGTGAGGCCTCATCTGGAGTACTGTGTCCAGTTTTGGGCCCCACACTACAAGAAGGATGTGGAAAAATTGGAAAGAGTCCAGAGGAGGGCAACAAAAATGATCAGGGGGCTGGAGCACATGACTTATGAGGAGAGGCTGAGGGAACTGGGATTGTTTAGCCTGCAGAAGAGAAGAATGAGGGGAGATTTGATAGCTGCTTTCAACTACCTGAAAGGGGGTTCCAAAGAGGATGGATCTAGACTCTTCTCAGTGGTAGCAGATGACAGAACAAGGAGTAATGGTCTCAAGTTGCAGTTCGGGAGGTTTAGGCTGGATATTAGGAAACACTATTTCACTAGGAGGGAGGTGAAGCACTGGAATGTGTTACCTAGGGGGGTGGTGTAATCTCCTTCCTTAGAGGTTATTTAAGGTCAGGCTTGACAAAGCCCTGGCTGGGATGATTTAGTTGGGGATTGGTCCTGCTTTGAGCAGGGGGTTGGACTAGCAGACCTCCTGAGGTCCCTTCCAACCCTGATATTCTATGATTCTATGATCATGATCATCTAATCTGACCTCCTGCTCATCAAAGGCCACAGAAACTCACCCACCCACTCATAATAGACCTCAAACCTCTGGCTGAGTTACTGATGTCCTCAAATCATGGTTTAAAGACTTTGAGTTACAGAGACTTCACCATTTACACTAGTTTAAACTTGCAAGTGACCCATGCCCCACGCTGCAGAGGAAGGTGAAAACCCCCCCAGGGTCTTGGCCAGTCTGACTAACGGGAAAATTTCTTCCTGACCGCAATGAGACCCTGACCCCAGTGAGACCCTGAGCATGTGGGCAAGAGCCAACAAGCAACTACCTAGGAAAGAATCCTCTGTAGTAACTCAGAGCCCTCCCTATCTAGTGTCCCATCTCCAGCCACTGGGGATTTTTGCTATGCCAGTTGCCGATGGGCCACATGCCATTGTAGGCAGTCCCATCACACCATCCCCTCCATAAATGTATCAAGCTCAGTCTTGAAGCCAGTTAGGTTTTTTGCCTCCACTGCTCCCCTTGGAAGGCTGGTCCAGAATTTCACTCCTGTATCTCTGGGTCTCTGCAGTAAGTCAATAAACTTTTCCCACCACCTAGTTAACAATGCAGCATTTAGGAAAAACTGAGGCACACACAATATTCATACAAAATATTATGAAAATTCCCACTCCGTCACAGGGAATACAAGTCTGACCCTGGGAAGGAGAACTTCACAAATGCAGGTGAGAAAGAACACCTGGTGGGGTAAGGGCCCCCTGTCCCTGCCCTCTGTCTGAAAATCCACGTCTGCTGCACAGCTGGCTCTGAATTAATGGTATGCGTTGTCCAGGGTGCATCCCAGTTTGGTGCGACAGTCCTAGTTGGTTCTGTAGAAATCTGCAGAGGTGGTCCAAATGGCCGTTTTAGCTAAAAGAAATGCTGCTTTTGTGGAAAATGTTTGTTTCTTTTGAAATGTGTTTAAGATAATGTTTTGCCTCCCCTCATCTCCCATCTGTTTTCCAAAGAAAGAAAGAAAGAAAGAAACAAAGAAAGAAAGAAAGAAAGAAAGAAAGAAAGAAAGAAAGAAAGAAAGAAAGAAAGAAAGAAAGAAAGAAAGAAAGGGGGGGAACCCTGTAAAAACAAAACCCTTTTTTTTTTTAGTTTCCCACTCAACCACTTGGTCTTTCTGTCCAGCTTTAGCCATACAGGCTTGTTCAGGGGTCTCATTAGAGCCAGCCTGCTGGGGTGAATAAGAGGCGAATTAGGCAGGGAGCTTTACACCATGTGATGCTGGGTTCCTCATCACAGACCCAGTCCTGCCAATAGTGGGCACAAAGCCAGCGGACAGGGCAAACCAAGGGCCTCGCTGCCCTGCCTTGTTCCCCAGTCCCATGGAGCAGGTAGCGTGCACATGAAGGGCAGCTGACCTTCGCTGTCAGTTCTGTGTCAGCCTGGAGGGGTCTCTGCTCCAACCGGGGTCGCTCAGCAATCTGGATGTCATCCCATGACTCCCTGCAATCCCCCTCCCTCACACTGGAGCAGCAGAGAGAGGCTGATACCTGCCCTGTAGCAGGATCCTGGCTCCCAAAGCTGTTATTCCAGGGCATTCTGCCTCCTGCACAACACCCCAGCACTGGCTGCACCTCCCCTGACCTCCCAGCAGTTTTCACTGTCTTCAGACCAGGGGAAGCCCCTCTGGGTCCTTTTTCAGTGACTTCTCAGGGCCCCGGACACCTGGGTTCCAGCCGGGTCAGTGCAGCTGAGTGGTAAAGGGGAATGTCTCTGTGCTGGGAATGACCAGGGCTCTCCTCTGTGTTACAGATATTGATGAGTGTCTGGGGCTGATGGTCTGTGGAAACTTCACAGAATGCCACAATTTTCCAGGAAGTTACTACTGTTCTTGCAGGGATGGATTTGAGTCTGATCCCGGGAAAGAGAACTTCATCCCTGCGAGTGAGAACACCTGCCGGGGTAAGAACCCCGCTGTCATTCACCTCCTCCCGGCTGAGAAGCCCCACGCTCTCTGCACGGCCGACGCTGAATTAGCACTGTGCTTTGTCTAGGCTGCGTCCCAATTGGGTGGGACAATCCTGTGGAAACCAGGGCTTCCTCCGGGAGTTCATTAGAACCGGCCAGCTGGGATGAATCAAGGCCCCTTGGACTAGACTCTGCCCTTGGTTAAAATCCAAAGCAGCCTTAATTACTCTAATAGTGTCTCCAGATTTACCCCAGTGTGAGAGCAGAATCTGGACCCACCAGGAGGGGGGCTAGGCTGTGGGGCGCCCTCCTGTGTGAACTTAAGCCACCAAGAAAGTTTCCTCTCAAGTGGGAGCCCCTCCTGGCTATCAGATGTGTTGGACGTTCCCAGCTCCCAGTAACTTCAGTGCCCAGCACCTGTGGCCGTCAGGCCAGGCCTGTTAGGCTCTGGTGGCTTCCTCCCATGTGAACTCAGAGTGGTGCCTGCTCCTGCTCATGGACTGCAGGAGGGTCTGCACAGGCAGGGGCTGGCTGGCAGGGAACAGGGAGGGCGCTGGTCAAGCCCTCTGGGTGGGAATCTCTGTGTCACCAACCTCAGGAGTTCAGAGATCATGAGTCGGACCCCCAAAATCAGCAGGTTGACCCCAAAGTTGTGGGATTTTTTTTTCTTCAAAATAGATGATCTCATCGTTTCTGGTCTGTCTTTTGACTTATGAAGCCACCCCCTGTGTGCTGGTGGCCGTTCCTGCGCTGCCCGCTCTTCCCTGGGTAGGATACAGTGGTTCCGGCCCCGCGGCAGGAGCTCTCTGGGTGCTGATGGCGCAGAACCTCCAGCTTCTCCACCAACCCCCCCACTCACACACACACACATTCTGGTTAATTAATTCTGTGCCCCTCACCCAGCCCAGCAATCAGTTCTGCTCCCTGCAGCCCGCACATCTGCCACTGACCCCCCTCCCCCGTCCCGTCCCCCCCCGGGCACCTCAGCTCCTCCTGCAGCCACAGGGGTTTTTCACCCTCGTCTCCTAGGTGGGGCGGGGGGGGGGGGCAGCCCCAGGGGCTCTTCGCTCCCTCTTCCAGGGCTGCTACTGCAGGGATGAAGTGGAGGGGACAGAGAAAAGACTGCCCCATTTTTCACAGGAGGGCAGGAGGGAGGAAAGCAGAGATGCCCTGAGCTGCTTGGCTCACTCTGCCCCCTCCCCTGTCCAAAATCTCTCCATTCCTAGGGGGAAGAGGGGAGAGTTCTCCTCCCTGATTGGCTTCAATTCCCCAGGAGGTGGGGAATTGATGTAGGCAGCCAGTCACAGGGGGGGTCTCCCCAGGCTGACCTAGAAATCATGGGAAGGCTGGAGCTTCTCCTGTGTTGCTCGGCTGGCTGAGATATACCAGCGTCCTTTGGACAGTATCTAGAATAGCAAAGACCTGGGATGGAGAGTCACAGAGCTCATCTTGGGAAGGGGGCTGATGTCCCCCTCCTGTGCCAGATCCATCAAGAGGATAACAGCTTACTACTGCTGCCTGGCAATGGAACACTCCCTTCACATACACCTCACTGTGGTGCTGGAAGTCCCAGGTTCCAAACCCTGCTGACAACACCTCCATGGTCAGAGATTCAAAACAGCTTCTCAATGGGGCCTCTCTGATTTCCCTTCCCAGATGTTAATGAATGTTTCAGATCCCCTGACATCTGCGGCCCAGGAGCACAGTGTGAGAACACCAACGGGAGTTACCAATGTGCCTGCCCAGCCGGCCACATCCCTTCCACCGGGAGCTGGGTCCGGAACCAAACCACGTGTAAAGGTGGGGTCTCCCCAGCGGGCAGAGGCGTCTGTACCCAGCAAGTCTCTCTGCAGAGAAGATGGAAACATGTCAAGAAGTCTGGGAGGCAGGCAGGGGGCACCAGCTCCTCCCCCTGCCCTCACACTCAGGGTGCCCTCTAGTGCTGATGCACAGACTCAGGGCTGCCAACATCCCTGGGTTTGTAGGAGGAATGCCTGCAAATTAATCCAGTCACGTTGGAACATGCTCAAATCAGCTAGAGGGTGGCAGAATCCCAGGAGCATGGGTGGGGGGAGAGAAGCAGGGGACAGGAGCAGGAGGGACAGGCAAAGCGGAGTGTAAATGGAGGGAAGAGAGAGACAGAGTGAGACGGGGAGGAAGGGAGGGAGTTTTGTAGTAGCCGCATGTTAAACTATTGGCAGGGCAGGACTGGCATGTGGACAGAGAGAAGCCATCGGGGCTGGGAAGAGAAGGGGATTTTCCCCCAGGCAGGAGTGAGTTGGTATGAAAATCTGATATGAAAACTCTAATGTCTGATCCTCTCTTCCCATTGCTCCAAGCCCCCAGCATTAACTGCAGTTCTCAGTTCGAGGGAATCAAAGAGACGTGCAGGAATTTCTCTCTGCCGGTATGTTTGAAACCATCATTCATTTGTTGGGGATTTTGCCCTGTGTTTTGTACCACCAATATGGAAATTCCCAGACAAAAACCTTTGCTGTTGGTATTATGGAGACCCCTTTAAAACCCATCCAAGATCAGGGCAATACTGTATTTGTTCCTTTCATCGCTGGGACTCGATCCTCCTCATCCTTCTAGGCTCGTCCCATCTACATGCGATCAGCTGTTCAAGTCCTTCTCCATTCCAGTTTGTCTTGAAGCATTTCCTCAGAAAATCTGCAGCTTATCAAATCCTTTTGTATGACAGCCACCCATCTAGTTTTGGGTCTCCCAATCCTCTTATCTTCTGCATCTAGGTTTAGTACCTTGTTTCCTGTTTTTTCTTCTGATCTTCTTGTCACACGCCTACACCATATGAGCCTGGTTCCCTCAGCTTTTCTATAATTGGTCCTACTTTCACTCTTTCCCTAATTCGCTCATGTCGAACATCTTTGTAACTCCAAGCATCCATCTTAACATTTTCACTTCCTCTGTCTTCACGAATAGGCAGAGCACTCACTCACTTCTCTCCCTTTACTCCATACCTTTCATAGTCTGCTTATAAGTTTTTTTGTTGAGTTCATCGTTTTCCTGTACTATCATAGAATTGTAGGAATGGAAGAGACCTCGAGAGGCCATCTAGTCCAGTCCCCTGCACTCATGGCAGGACTAAGTATTATCTAGACCATCCCTGACAGGTGTTTGTCCAACCTGCTCTTAAAAATCTCCAGTGATGGAGATTCCACAACCTCCCTAGGCAATTTATTCCAGTTCTTAACTATCCTGACAGGAAAGTTTTCCTAATGTCCAATTTAAACTGTCTATTGCTGCAATTTAAGCTCATTGTTTCTTGTCGTATAATCACAGGTTAAGGAGAACAATTCTTCTCCCTCCTTCTTGTAACAACCTTTTATCTACTTGAAAACTGTTATCATGTCCCTTCTCAGTCTTCTCTTTTCCAGACTAAAAAAAACCATTTTTTTAAATCTTTCCTCATAGGTCATGTTTTCAGACCATTAATCATTTTTGTCGCTCTTCTCTGGACTTGGTCCAATTTGTCGGCATCCTTCCTGAAACGTTGTGCCAGAACTGGACGCAATGCTCCAGTTGAGGCCTCATCAGAGCGGAAAAATTACTTCTCATGTCTTCCTTACAACACTCCTGCTAATACATCCCAGAATGAGGTTAGCATTTTTTGCAACAGCATTATACTGTTGACTCATATTTAGCTTGTGGTCCACTATGACCCACAGATCCCTTTCCGCAGTATTTGTTCCTAGGCAGTCATTTCCCATTTTGTATGTGTGCAACTGATTGTTCCTTCCTTAATGGAGAACTTTGCATTTGTCCTTGGTGAATTTCATCCTATTTACTTCAGACCATTTCTTCAGTTTGTCCAGATCATTTTTAATTTTAATCTTATCCCCCAAACCACTTACAAGCCCTCCCAGCTCAGTATCGTCCACAAACTTTATAAGCGTACTCTGTATGCCATTATCTAAATCATTCATGAAGATATTGAACAGAACCAGACCCAAAACTGATCCCTATGGGACCCCACTCAATATGCCCTTCCACCATGACTGAACCACTGATAAGTACTCTCTGGGAATGCATTTCCAACTAGTTATGCACCCACCTTAGAGTGGCTCCATATAGGTTGTATTTCCCTTGTTTGTTTATGAGGTCATGTGAGACAGTGTTAAAAGCCTCACTAAAGTCAAGATATACCACATCTACCACTTCCCCCCTATCCATAAGACTTGTTACCCTGCCAAAGAAAGCTATCAGGTTGATTTGACAAGATTTATTCTTGACAAATCCATGCTGACTGTTACTTATCACCTTATTATTTTCTAGGTGTTTGCAAATTGATATCGAACCTTCTAAAACTTCTGTAGCTTTGCTAGTGGCTGGCCCTCAGACTTACACGCCCATTGTCTTCCTGCAGGAGAGCATTGAATCTACAGACCATATACTCTGATTTATTCTGCTGATTTGCATGCTGTTACTTTCCAATATGCACCTCCATGTCTCCCTGCATCTTCCTTCACTTCCTCTTTCCTATCCATTACAAGCACTACAACATCTGCAAAAGGCATGGGCCGGGGGCCGCTCTCTGGCTGCTTTCTGTCAATGCATCCAGCACCGACGTGAACAAAAAGGGGCTTAGTCCCAAGCCTTGATGTATTCCAGCTGTTACTAGAAACTGTTCCCTTTCTCCACATGAACTTTTCGCTGTGGCAACAGCACCATCGTACATGTCCTGGACACGTCTGGTATAAAAGCTTTATTCACTCAATGAGGGGTGTCAGGATCAGGCCCCTGCCTAAGGTAAACACCAATGTCGGTCGCCCTTCAGCGCCTGCAGAACTCACCCTCTGCCCTGGGTCTCTCTGCAGGTAAACCAGAGCGGTGGAAGCAGCTGTTTTTGCTCTTTCTTTAATTCAACCTTAAACATTTTGATGTCCACGTGCGGAGATGGGAATGCGACGTTATCACTGGAGGTGAGAGGCTCCATCCCTTGAATGTGCCCTGCAGACTAGTTCCCCTGTGTGTGCCCCAGAGCCCTGTGTGCTCCTGTGCCAGGTTAGGTGTCTCACTGGGTTTGGGGGGAGGGAGACATATAGATACTCTTCAGACAAGATCTGTGCCCTCCACTGCTGTGGGGAGGGGGGGTGCACCCTCTAGTGGTGTTTGTCTGTGTCTGCGTGCACATGCCCCCTAGTGGTGTGAGTGCACGTTTGTGTTTGTCCACCCACATGCGCCCTCTAGTGTTCAGAACGGTTGTTGTTCATCAGAGGTGCTATACTGCTAACAGTTAATGGAGATTCTCCTCAGCTCATCTGTCAGTGACCTGAGTTTTTCAGGCAGCAGGATCTGGGCTCTATCCCTGCCCTGCCAGACATTTCTGAGCAGCTGCCGGATGCAGCATAGAGACAGCCTAGGAAGCCGTGGGCTTGTGACAATGTTGTTCCCTGGCATCTGTTATGGAGGGATGGGGGAGCGGGAGCAAAGAAGGAAGGACAAAGAGTTCTAGCCCCAGTTGGCTTCAGGTCCCAGTGGGGCCCTGAGTCAGCCTCAGTGGACCCCCTTTGTAAAGGGCTCCCCCTCTGAGAGTACTGCAGACCCCTAAACTGGGAGAGGCTGTGATGCCTGATGCCCCCTGAGAACACACGGGACGTGGCACCTGAACCCCCGGACTCCTCACTCCCAGGGCCTTTTCTTTCCTGTTCCCAGAATGCGACTCTCCGTTTCAACGCCCTCCTGAGCAGCACTTCCCTGTGGGACGGCGGAGACAAGGGGGATGTGGGGTCGGCCGTAACGGTCCTGCTGCAGAGCGTGGAACTGGCCGCACTGGCCATTGCGCTCCAGTCTCCGGAGAGGACAACACAGAACGTGACGACAGAGTCTCTGGGTGAGGGGGGACGTGTGGCTCTCAGCACCACCTGCTGGCTGCCATGAGATACGAGGTTATACACTGTGCCCCAAATCCACTGGAAGTTAGGGCCTATATACCGTTGTGATGTGAGCCTGCGTTCGGTACAGATACAGAACAGCACTGCCCCTGCACCAGGAAATATAACCCAGCCCCGCCAGTGCCCCCAGGAGCAACAGCAATGCCCGAGATGGGTTTAAATGTAATATTTGGCATTTCAACACTAGGGGCTGTGACGCTGAGCCAGGCGCATCCCCCCACACCCACCACTCCCCCTCTGGGGACGCAGCATCCCCAGGGGGGACACAGCAGCAATGGGGGGAGGGGATATGGGAGTGATCATAGAATCATAGAATCATAGAATCTCAGGGTTGGAAGGGACCTCAGGAGGTCATCTAGTCCAACCCCCTGCTCAAAGCAGGACCAAACCCAACTAAATCAGCCCAGCCAGGGCTTTGTCAAGCCTGACCTTAAAAACCTCTAAGGAAGGAGATTCCACTACCTCCCTAGGTAACCCATTCCAGTTCTTCACCACCCTACTAGTGAAAAAGTTTTTCCTAATGTCCAACCTAAACCTCCCCCTCTGCAACTTGAGACCATTACTCCTTGTTCTGTCATCTTCTATCACTGAGAACAGTCTAGATCCATCCTCTTTGGAACCCCCTTTCAGGTAGTTGAAAGCAGCTATCAAATCGCCCCTCATTCTTCTCTTCTGCAGACTAAACAATCCCAGTTCCCTCAGCCTCTCCTCGTAAGTCATGTGCTCCAGCCCCCTAATCATTTTTGTTGCCCTCCGCTGGACTCTCTCCAATTTATCCACATCCTTCTTGTAGTGTGGGGCCCAAAACTGGACACAGTACTCCAAATGAGGCCTCACCAGTGCTGAGTAGAGGGGAATGATCACATCCCTCGATCTGCTGGAAATGCCCCTACTTATACAACCCAAAATGCCATTAGCCTTCTTGGCAACAAGGGCACACTGTTGACTCATATTCAGCTTTTCGTCCACCGTAACCCCTAGGTCCTTTTCTGCAGAACTGCTGCCCAGCCATTCGGTCCCTAGTCTATAGCAGTGCATGGGATTCTTTCGTCCTAAATGCAGGACTCTGCACTTGTCCTTGTTGAACCTCATCATATTTCTTTTGGCCCAATCCTCTAATTTGTCTAGGTCCCTCTGTATCCTATCCCTACCCTCCAGCGTATCAACCACTCCTCCCAGTTTAGTGTCATCTGCAAACTTGCTAAGGGTGCAGTCCACACCATCTTCCAGATCGTTAATGAAGATATTGAATAAAACCGGCCCCAGCACCGACCCTTGGGGCACTCCACTTGATACCGGCTGCCAACTAGACAAGGAACCATTGATCACTACCCGTTGAGCCCGACCATCTAGCCAGTTTTCTATCAATGGAATTCGGGGAGGGGGAGCTCCAAACGTCCCCCTCCCACCGTGTGGAAGAGCCCTGAAGCCGCCCGGCTCCAAGTGGAGTGGGAGGGGGGTGGATCTGGCCCAGAATGGACAGATTCCCACGGAAGTGGTTTCACAGCGAGGGGCTCTGTCATTCCTCACCCCCACCCCCCTGCAGCTATCCAGACGCAGCTCGTCACAGGGAACTGCAGCCAGCACAGAAAAGTCTTCAGGCTGAGAGCTCACAATGAGACGATGGACGTGCACTGTGATACAGTCACCGGGGCAGCCACACAAGGTACCATCCTGGGGATGGAGACTCCCAGGGCCCAAACCACGGCACAGAGCGGTTCCCGGGCACCGAAGCCCACTCTGGGTTCCCCCGTTCCTCCCTCCCTCCCCATGGATCCCCAGGCCGGGCCCTGGCCTCTGCCTCTAGCCCTGGAGTGCTCCTTGCTGGCTGAGCCAGTGGTTCTCAGGCTGTGGCCATGGAGCTGACACCGTTGTTCCGTTGTCCCACAGCTTGAGCCCCGAGCAGTGAGGAGTTGGGGGTGCAGAGGGGAGACAGCTCATGAGAGGGTCTCTGGTATGAAGTGGGCCCAGAGAATGGAAAGGGCAGGGACGACCTAGTCTAGCTAGACCCCCAAATGGAGATGTGGGGACCAGGGTAACGTGTACCCTCAGCTGCCATATTCAGGCCCCTCATCTTCCAGCACCAGGGGAAGCTCATCCCTGGCCAGCCCCACTCCTGGTCTCACTGAGAAAAATTGAATCTTCATCTCTGCATCCTGCAGCTAGACGTTTCCAGCTGGATGCATTCCTGGGGGCTCTGAGAGAGGAGGCAACACGGTCTAGTGGCTAAATCTTAAGAGTTGTGTCCAGGATCCTGGGTTCCATTCCCAGATCTGCCACAGACTCACTGTGACCCCTGGGCACCTGGCCGGCTCATTCTTTGCCATAGAGACCCCAGCTCCCTAACAAGGGATCATCTCCTCTCCCAACAGGTGTGGGGGCTGCTGCTTTTATTTCCTCCTCCACCCTGGACTCCATCATGGAAGCGACACTCCCCAGCGAGGGAAATCTCCCGGCTGGTGGGAAGCTGGAGAAGAGTCACCTCAACTCCAGGGTGGTGAGTGGGGCCATTGGAGATGGGAGACCCATTCACCTCTCCAGACCCGCACACTTCACCCTGCGCCACAGACAGGTGCGTGGAGGGAGATCCCCTCGCTTTGCTCTGTATCTGGGGCTCCAGAGGGGCATATAGAAAGCACCATCTCCTCCCAGGCATTTGGACCTTTCTGGCTCCTGATGGTCCTGAGAAGCAGAGGCCTCCTTATTCCTGACGCATTGGGGCTGTTTGTCTGGAGGAGGTTACCAGGGGTCGCACCATGACATATGGCTGTGCAAAGTGCCCTAGGGTAACAGCTCCGCTTAGCTCACCCCTAAACCGGAATAACTGGAAAGCCGCTTTCTGTAGATATTGGGGTTCGAATCAGCCTGAAACTCTTTGATACGGTAATGAAGTGGTTAGGGTGCATATGTGTATGTGTGCACACAGCACTGCCCTCTGCTGGATGCAGTCAGAACTGCTCAGCCATGTGCCATGTGCCTTGTAGCTAGCTAAGGGCTAGCAAGGATTTATTTCCCAATCGCTCCAATAGCAGGGCCTGTGCTTTTGGAGCAGCAGGATCTGCGTTCTCTCTCCGCTGTCACCGGGATGGCCCCAGTGGGCACTGGGGGCTGCGTGGGGAGAGCCGTGGAGCTGTAGGTGGCCTCGGGTTTGCTATAGACATGTGATAACAGAAACGAGGTTCTGTGGTCCCATGAGGATGAGGATGTTTCTGTTGTGTTTTCAGGCCAAAAAAGAGGATGAAGAGGCTTGCTGTGTCTACTGGAACAGCAGCTGGTCTCTGGACGGCTGCACCACCGTGCACACGAACAGCACTCACACCACCTGCAGCTGTGACCATCTCTCCAGCTTAGCCGTCCTAATGGCTCCCACCACAGTGACGGTATCTCACCGTGAGACTCGATCACAGGGCTGGACCCTGAGCTCCACACTCAGCCGTGGGCAAAGCTCTCCCTGGAGCGACTGGAGGCTTTGCTGGGGAAAAGGCTGAGTCGGAGCCGAGGGGGCTGGGCTGGGCTCACTGGTGATTCTCCCTTTGCTGTGTTACAGGAGAGTTACCCACTGACCATCATCACCTATGTGGGACTGACCCTCTCCCTGCCGTGCCTCTTCCTCGCCATCCTCACCTTCCTCCTGTGCCGCTCCATCCGCAACGTCAGCACCTCCCTCCACCTGCAGCTCTGCCTCTGCCTCTTCCTGGCCGACCTGCTCTTCCTCACCCCGGTGACCCGCATCCGCACTCAGGATTCTCCCCTGCTCTGTTCCTCCACTCACAGCAGGGTTAGGGTGTGTGGCTTTGAAACCTTTGTGCTCCCTGGATTCTGGGCTGTGCAGGACACAGGGGGGATTCCCCGGGGGGATGTTTCCACCCCCTGTTAGACCCCTTCACACTGGGCACAGTGGTCTGAGTGTCCCCAACCCCTGGAGTTCAGCCAGTTCTATCCCTATGTCACAGTCTCCCTGTGCCTCGATTCCTCGCCTACGTGAGTTGCCCATGGTCACCCAGGGACTCTGTGGCAGGACTGGGAACTGAACCTGGATCCCCTGAGCCCTGCTCCCCTGCTCTAACCACTAATCTCTGCTCCCTTCCTGCGTCAGCAATGTGCACCCGCAGGACCCTCCATAGACCGAGGAACCTGCCGTCTCTGGGTCACGGAGCGCTATAACTGGAGAGCTCTGCTAACAAGTATCCCGGTGTGACCCTCCTGCAGGTCTCCCCCATACTCAGCATTTCCCTTCCCCACCGCAGTGTCCCTGGGCTCTCTGTCTCCCCCAGGTGGCGTGTGCTGTCATTGCTGGCCTCCTACACTACCTCTTCCTGGCCTGCTTCAGCTGGATGTTCCTGGAGGGGCTGCACCTCTTCCTCACCGTCAGGAACCTGCAGGTCGTGAATTACACCAGCGCCAGCCGGTTCAAGAAGAGATTCATGTACCCGTTCGGCTACGGATTCCCAGCCCTGGTGGTGGCTATTTCGGCAGCGGTGAATCCTGACGGCTACGGAACTTCCACACAGTACGTGCAGCGCCCATCCCGAAGGGGAGCTGGGATGTGGCTTCCATGCGCTTGTCCGGCTCACCCCAGGTCTGACTTGAACCGAGATTTCCCCGCTCACCCTGCCTGGGAGCTGAACGTTCCCCTGGGACCCTTCCCATCCCCAGGGACACTAAGCTGCCCCGAGCGCTGCAGTTGAGTTGCCCACCTGTCTGACATCTACACTCCTCACCCCACGGATGATGCGGAAGAACAAGCCAGAAAGATCCCAGCTTGACTCCCAGGTCCCAGGCTGGGTTTGTGGGGCTGGTGGGTAGGAAACAAATGCAGCTTCTTACTGTGAGCAAATCCCTGAGGATCCCCCCTCTAAAGTGACCGACTCCACTAAAACAGAGCGTGGCGTGTTCTAGACACCCCAGGCGAGATCCTCAGCTGGTGTAAATCAGGGCAGCTCCACTTCCTTCAGTGCAGCTCGGCCAATGTCCATCCGCTGCATGTCTGGCCCTCCAGCAATACTGCGCCCATCCACCAGAAAGGGTCATTTGAGGAGGTGGAAGAGGAAGTGGTGGCTGAAAGCAGGAGATGCTGAGGTACATGGGGAGGGCTGCTGCCCTCAAGAGAGCCGGCCATGTCACAGGCAGGCTGAGATCCATCTCGCTTTTGAGAGCCAGCTGCCCTGTGACACCCCCTCTCTGCCCCCCAGGGCTGAAAAAGGGTAGTAATCCCCTTAAAGTCTCCTTCTTCTTCCTCCCTGCCTGTAGCTGCTGGCTCAGCCTGGAGAGCGGCTTTCGTTGGAGCTTCCTGGGTCCAGTCTCTGCCATAATCCTGGTGGGTACCTCACAGAACCACAGGGCCCCATTCTCCTCTCACCTCTGTGACCCCATTGATTTCAGTGAAGCAGGGAGGAGAACGTGGCCCATAAAACACAAGGAAAGACCCCGTTAGGTCCCACCTGGCTCATCTGCTGTGGTCAGTCCCGGGATTAGTCCCTGTGCTGTGTCCACAGGCCTACAGCCTTTACTCGGGCACAGCTCCCAGGGACGTCAGTAGGAGTTTTGCCAAGTGAAGACAGCAAGAGTTTGATCCAGTCTAGTTAATGACCCAAGGAACGAGGAAGGGAGAGGGCTACACTCTGCAGTAGTTTTTATAGGGGCGGAAACAAATGTCCCTACATATTCCTCCCTACCCCCTGGGGAAGTTGTGTGTGGGGGGAGATTTGTTACAGCCTGAAAGTGGCAGGAATATTCTAGAGGCAGGATCTGGAATCTCTGAGCCAGATCCTGCTCTCTGTTACACCAGTGTAAACCCAAAATAACTCCTGACTCCACTGGAGAGGCTCCATATTTAACTCTGAGCAGCATGTGGACTCTGTGATCCCACTGATCCATCTCAGCCCTGGCTGTGCTGTCAGCTCCATGCATGGGGAGGGACCGAGAGCTGCCAGGGGATATTACAGAAGAGGGGATAATTCCCACTGGAAATCAGCAGTCCCCGGTTCTACAGTGTTTGGCTCGGTCCCTTGGGATCGTTCTCTGCCTCAGCTAGAGTCACCGGCCCTGTATGGGATGTTTTACAGGAAATATTTCCCACTGTTCCCACAGATAAATATAACCTTCTTTGCCCTGACCCTGTGGATCCTGAGAAACAAACTCTCCTCCCTCAATGCAGATGTGTCCACCGTCAGAGACCACAGGTGAGAAGTCCACGAAAAAATCCTGGAGGGTCAGATGCCTTGGTTTGGAAGGTCCTTGGCACCGAGAGGGTGTAAGGGATTGCAGGAGGGGAACAGCATATCTAGGATCCATGGGAATGAATTCCCATAGTGTTTGTATTGACAGTAACACTGTCCCACACAAGAAAGCTGGGGATGGTAGCTCCACCCCACCCTGCTCGGATCCTCCTGACCCAAATGCGCTCCATAGGGTTTTTGTAATGGGATCTCTCCATCTGCCCTTATCCAGGTTACTGACCTTTAAAGCCATCGCCCAGCTCTTCATTCTGGGCTGCACATGGAGCCTTGGTCTCCTCCAAGTCGGCCCAGCAGCCACGGTCATGGCGTATTTATTCACCATCGTCAACAGCCTGCAGGGAGCCTTCATCTTCCTGGTGCACTGTCTCCTCAATCGCCAGGTAACGCCCATGCCTGTCATCACCCACCCAGCACCTTCACCGGCCTCATGGTGGCCATGTCTGATCTTCTCAGACTTAGTTACATAGTGCAGTGACCGTATCCCTCACTCTCCAGGTGAGAGAGGAGTACAGGAGATGGATCAAGGGATTCCGAAAGTTCAGCACCAAATCTCAGACATACGATCTATCCATGTCTGCTGTCCCCACCACCAGCACCAAGACGGTAAGAGGTCCTCTGCTCTGTTCCAGTACCCATCTGTGACACAGTCATCTCTAGCTGGGTCTCATTACTGCTGGAAAGGTGCAAAGCAGTTCCCTCTGCTGAGTTCCTAGACAGAGTAGGGTGCCAGCTGGGAAAGTGATTACAAGTGTCAGTGAGAGTCGGTCATTATCGAGAGGTATCCTAGATGTCTGAGGCACCAGAACAGAATGCCCTGTCCTGGCATCTCCACATTCCCTTCCCTTGGCTCTCCTGAGAGCTCCAGGGGTCACTCACTGTGGACTAGGCAGGCATTGGCTCTTGCAGTGTCATGATCTGAATATATCAGATTGTCCCCTAGGATTGTCAGTGCAGATGGATCATCCCCAATGAGCAGTCAGCACCGTGAAGAATTTCCCTTGGCTCCATTATGCCTATGGATCAGGATCCAGGGTCTTTGTGTGTCGCCTTCCAGAGACAACGCACCGGTTTGCACATTACACTCTTAGTGGCTTTGGAACCTATTGTCATTTTTCTGCTTTTCTTGCCAGGTGTAGCCCTTCTGCCAGGTGGAGTCGGTTCAATACCTAGGGGTTCCAATACAAAACAGAAGCAGCTGGAGCCCCCACCCAGTAATCTGGGAAAACTTCAGACCACCCCAGGCACCTCCAAGAGGCAATACGTCCCCTCTCAGAAGCACTCAAAGAGAACTTTTAATAAAAAGGGGAAAGGAATCTGGCATTAATCTGGGAAACCCCACAACCACGATTCAAAAGCTTGTGACCATGAGTAAGGCTATGATATTTTTAGTAAAAATCACCGACAGGTCGCGGGAAATAAACAACAATTCACGATAGCCTGTGACCTGTCCTGACTTTCACTAAAACTGTACTGACAAAACAGGGAGGCGGGTTCAGCTCAGAGCAGCTGCTGCTGGAGCTCCGGGGTCCCCCACCACCATGGCAGTGAGTGGGAGCTTCGAGGGGCTCCATGCCACCTGTGGGAAGTGGAAGCTCTATGGTCCCCCACTTCACATGGGGGATGGGCTGCTGTGGGGTACCCTCACCCCCCACGGCGGCTGCGAGCTCCAGGGGGTCCCCCCTCTTCCTGGCATGGCTGGGCAACTGCAGAGCCTGGGTAACTCCATGGGCATGGCTGGGCAACTCCATGGGGGAGTCGGGGACACTTGGTGATGGAGACAGCCTTCTCCCTGCTGACGCTGCACCCTACGCGGCCCCTTTCCAAGGCGTCAAGAAGATCAGCATCGCGGCTGAGCCCGTGGGAGAAGACAATGGAGTGGAGCCTCGCCAGGTAGGGCCCAGCGCAGGCATCTGGGAGCTCCCCGCCCCCCCTGTCAGTTCTGGGGTGGGGATTATTGGGGGGCAGAGCTAATTGGAAGGGAAAGGCCTCATGTCCGTGACATAATCGTAGCCTTAGCCATGAACAAAATCTTACCCCAGAATATATTGGGCAGTGTCCTTTGCCTCAGTTTCTCCCCTTGTGGTGTGAAAGTCCAACAAATTCTCCTTTAACCTGCCTTTGCCTTTTCCCTCCCCTGCACCCCACTCACAGCTGCTGTCCTTGGTTGGCGAAGGCCCAGAGTTCAGAGTGTTCATGTGAATTAAACTCCTGCTGGAGGGATGGGAGGTGGGGAGATGCCATCGAGGAATGCCTCGGCTGCTGCTGCCACCACCACGTATACAACTGAGGTCTGGTCTGGACTACAGACCTATATCAGTGTAACTATGTCACTCGGGGGGTGAAAAATCCACACACCCCCGCCCCCTGTGTGACGTAGTTATACCAACCTGACCCCCTGTGTAGACACCGCTGTGACATTCTATACTCTACGTGCCCGGGAGGGCTGGACAGAGTGCTGAGTAGGGAGAGCTCAAGGAAAACTTTGTGGGGCTGCAAGAGGGCAGGTGACAGGATGATGGGGGCAGTCCATGCAGACATACATGCAGCTAGGTAGATGGCTCTTGCCACTGGCTCAGCCATCCAGCCTGCAGAGGGGTTCAGATCTGGAAGACGAGTCGGGCCCTCCAGGCTTCCCTGGGACACACGGTTGTCCCAGTTTTCCTCTGCTGTGCCACCAGGAGCCCTGAGCTTCGCAGGAAAGTGGAGGGGGGAACCAATTCTGAGACCGCCCCTTCTGCAAAGCCGAGAGGGGACCAGGATGACGTCACTGCTGAAGCAACAAGCCACCCGTGCCCTGTGCGATGTAGTTATATCCACCTGACCCCCTGTGTAGACACCGCTGTGTTGGCAGGAGAGCTTCTCCCATCGACACAGCTGCTGCCTCTCGGGGAAGTGGATTAACTACACTGATGGGAGAAGCTCTCGCCCATCAGCTTAGAGCGTCTCCATTAAAGAGCCACAGCAGCACATTTGCCTCGGTGCAGCTGTGCCGATGCAGCGTGTTAAGCGTAGACGTGCCCTAAGGCTCAGCGGCTAGACCTGGTTCTCAGTGATTTCAGCTCTAGCGATCACTTAACAAAACAAGGACTCTCCAGTGTGTCTAAGCAGCTCTGCCTTTACACAGTGTCGGGGGAGAGGGTCAAATGGCGTCTAGGACACTTTAGGCAGAGCCCACAGCCCCGGATACAGACACCTGTCCAGACCCTCTTTCTCTCTCACTCTCACAGGATTTGTCATCCCTACCCACCTGCTTAGCGAGTGAATGTCAATGAGGGCAGGTTCAGCACAGTTCTGCTGCCCTTTCCTCACACAACCACGGTAACAACATGGCGTTCCCCTGCACTCCCTACTAAAGTGATTTGTAACCCAACACCAGCCAAAAGGGATCACTTTGGCAAAGCAGTTCCCTCTGCTGAGTTCCTAGGCACAGTAGGGTGTTTAGGCAAACACAGTCTGCTCCTGGAGTCTGTTCCCCCTGTTTATCACTTCACCTCAGAGGGGAGCTCAGTCCAACCCCACTTACACAGCAATGAAGAACATGCAGGAAAAGCGGAGCCTTGCATGTCTGAAACACCTCCCTGCTCCCGCCCAGCTCCAGACACTGCAGCCTTTGCATGGGAGAAGAAGCTGCTGGTTCATTACAAAGAGCTGATTGCTGCTCCTCGAGGTGGGGGAAGGGAGCAGGCTCTGTCTTCCCTGGGAATGGAAGCCGTGTTAGAACCACCCCCAGCAGCTGGAATTTTCCACAGAAAAATCAAGCGTAACCCCATTTACTTCGGTAAAGTTACTCCTGCCCTACNCTCCATAGGGTTTTTGTAATGGGATCTCTCCATCTGCCCTTATCCAGGTTACTGACCTTTAAAGCCATCGCCCAGCTCTTCATTCTGGGCTGCACATGGAGCCTTGGTCTCCTCCAAGTCGGCCCAGCAGCCACGGTCATGGCGTATTTATTCACCATCGTCAACAGCCTGCAGGGAGCCTTCATCTTCCTGGTGCACTGTCTCCTCAATCGCCAGGTAACGCCCATGCCTGTCATCACCCACCCAGCACCTTCACCGGCCTCATGGTGGCCATGTCTGATCTTCTCAGACTTAGTTACATAGTGCAGTGACCGTATCCCTCACTCTCCAGGTGAGAGAGGAGTACAGGAGATGGATCAAGGGATTCCGAAAGTTCAGCACCAAATCTCAGACATACGATCTATCCATGTCTGCTGTCCCCACCACCAGCACCAAGACGGTAAGAGGTCCTCTGCTCTGTTCCAGTACCCATCTGTGACACAGTCATCTCTAGCTGGGTCTCATTACTGCTGGAAAGGTGCAAAGCAGTTCCCTCTGCTGAGTTCCTAGACAGAGTAGGGTGCCAGCTGGGAAAGTGATTACAAGTGTCAGTGAGAGTCGGTCATTATCGAGAGGTATCCTAGATGTCTGAGGCACCAGAACAGAATGCCCTGTCCTGGCATCTCCACATTCCCTTCCCTTGGCTCTCCTGAGAGCTCCAGGGGTCACTCACTGTGGACTAGGCAGGCATTGGCTCTTGCAGTGTCATGATCTGAATAGATCAGTTTGTCCCCTGGGATTGAAACCTTGTCAGTGCAGACGGATCATCCCCAATGAGCAGTCAGCACCGTGAAGAATTTCCCTTGGCTCCATTATCTCTATGGGTCAGGATCCAGGGTCTTTGTGTGTCGCCTTCCAGAGACAACGCACCGGTTTGCACATTACACTCTTAGTGGATTTGGAACCTATTGTCATTTTTCTGCTTTTCTTGCCAGGTGTAGCCCTTCTGCCAGGTGGAGTCGGTTCAATACCTAGGGGTTCCAATACAAAACAGAAGCAGCTGGAGCCCCCACCCAGTAATCTGGGAAAACTTCAGACCACCCCAGGCACCTCCAAGAGGCAATACGTCCCCTCTCAGAAGCACTCAAAGAGAACTTTTAATAAAAAGGGGAAAGGAATCTGGCATTAATCTGGGAAACCCCACAACCACGATTCAAAAGCTTGTGACCATGAGTAAGGCTATGATATTTTTAGTAAAAATCACCGACAGGTCGCGGGAAATAAACAACAATTCACGATAGCCTGTGACCTGTCCTGACTTTCACTAAAACTGTACTGACAAAACAGGGAGGCGGGTTCAGCTCAGAGCAGCTGCTGCTGGAGCTCCGGGGTCCCCCACCACCATGGCAGTGAGTGGGAGCTTCGAGGGGCTCCATGCCACCTGTGGGAAGTGGAAGCTCTATGGTCCCCCACTTCACATGGGGGATGGGCTGCTGTGGGGTACCCTCACCCCCCACGGCGGCTGCGAGCTCCAGGGGGTCCCCCCTCTTCCTGGCATGGCTGGGCAACTGCAGAGCCTGGGTAACTCCATGGGCATGGCTGGGCAACTCCATGGGGGAGTCGGGGACACTTGGTGATGGAGACAGCCTTCTCCCTGCTGACGCTGCACCTTTCCAAGGCGTCAAGAAGATCAGCATCGCGGCTGAGCCCGTGGGAGAAGACAATGGAGTGGAGCCTCGCCAGGTAGGGCCCAGCGCAGGCATCTGGGAGCTCCCCGCCCCCCCTGTCAGTTCTGGGGTGGGGATTATTGGGGGGCAGAGCTAATTGGAAGGGAAAGGCCTCATGTCCGTGACATAATCGTAGCCTTAGCCATGAACAAAATCTTACCCCAGAATATATTGGGCAGTGTCCTTTGCCTCAGTTTCTCCCCTTGTGGTGTGAAAGTCCAACAAATTCTCCTTTAACCTGCCTTTGCCTTTTCCCTCCCCTGCACCCCACTCACAGCTGCTGTCCTTGGTTGGCGAAGGCCCAGAGTTCAGAGTGTTCATGTGAATTAAACTCCTGCTGGAGGGATGGGAGGTGGGGAGATGCCATCGAGGAATGCCTCGGCTGCTGCTGCCACCACCACGTATACAACTGAGGTCTGGTCTGGACTACAGACCTATATCAGTGTAACTATGTCACTCGGGGGGTGAAAAATCCACACACCCCCGCCCCCTGTGTGACGTAGTTATACCAACCTGACCCCCTGTGTAGACACCGCTGTGACATTCTATACTCTACGTGCCCGGGAGGGCTGGACAGAGTGCTGAGTAGGGAGAGCTCAAGGAAAACTTTGTGGGGCTGCAAGAGGGCAGGTGACAGGATGATGGGGGCAGTCCATGCAGACATACATGCAGCTAGGTAGATGGCTCTTGCCACTGGCTCAGCCATCCAGCCTGCAGAGGGGTTCAGATCTGGAAGACGAGTCGGGCCCTCCAGGCTTCCCTGGGACACACGGTTGTCCCAGTTTTCCTCTGCTGTGCCACCAGGAGCCCTGAGCTTCGCAGGAAAGTGGAGGGGGGAACCAATTCTGAGACCGCCCCTTCTGCAAAGCCGAGAGGGGACCAGGATGACGTCACTGCTGAAGCAACAAGCCACCCGTGCCCTGTGCGATGTAGTTATATCCACCTGACCCCCTGTGTAGACACCGCTGTGTTGGCAGGAGAGCTTCTCCCATCGACACAGCTGCTGCCTCTCGGGGAAGTGGATTAACTACACTGATGGGAGAAGCTCTCGCCCATCAGCTTAGAGCGTCTCCATTAAAGAGCCACAGCAGCACATTTGCCTCGGTGCAGCTGTGCCGATGCAGCGTGTTAAGCGTAGACGTGCCCTAAGGCTCAGCGGCTAGACCTGGTTCTCAGTGATTTCAGCTCTAGCGATCACTTAACAAAACAAGGACTCTCCAGTGTGTCTAAGCAGCTCTGCCTTTACACAGTGT
The DNA here is from genome assembly GCA_003942145.1 of Platysternon megacephalum. Lineage (NCBI taxonomy): Eukaryota > Metazoa > Chordata > Testudines > Platysternidae > Platysternon > Platysternon megacephalum. Next base: position 35,945 of record QXTE01000639.1, on the reverse strand, counting down.
CGGGGGAGAGGGTCAAATGGCGTCTAGGACACTTTAGGCAGAGCCCACAGCCCCGGATACAGACACCTGTCCAGACCCTCTTTCTCTCTCACTCTCACAGGATTTGTCATCCCTACCCACCTGCTTAGCGAGTGAATGTCAATGAGGGCAGGTTCAGCACAGTTCTGCTGCCCTTTCCTCACACAACCACGGTAACAACATGGCGTTCCCCTGCACTCCCTACTAAAGTGATTTGTAACCCAACACCAGCCAAAAGGGATCACTTTGGCAAAGCAGTTCCCTCTGCTGAGTTCCTAGGCACAGTAGGGTGTTTAGGCAAACACAGTCTGCTCCTGGAGTCTGTTCCCCCTGTTTATCACTTCACCTCAGAGGGGAGCTCAGTCCAACCCCACTTACACAGCAATGAAGAACATGCAGGAAAAGCGGAGCCTTGCATGTCTGAAACACCTCCCTGCTCCCGCCCAGCTCCAGACACTGCAGCCTTTGCATGGGAGAAGAAGCTGCTGGTTCATTACAAAGAGCTGATTGCTGCTCCTCGAGGTGGGGGAAGGGAGCAGGCTCTGTCTTCCCTGGGAATGGAAGCCGTGTTAGAACCACCCCCAGCAGCTGGAATTTTCCACAGAAAAATCAAGCGTAACCCCATTTACTTCGGTAAAGTTACTCCTGCCCTACACCCAGGTAAATGAGAGCAGTAACTGGACCACCTCAGCGCCACACTGGTGTCCCGCAGCTCTGACTCATCTCCCAAAGCCCTGGGAAGTGGCCAGTCTCCAGTCTTAAGGGTGGATTCTCAGGGAAAGGAATAACCAATGTCCAGGTCAGGAACCCAGAGGGGGATCATCCCTAGGACATTACAAGGCCTGGTGATTGAGGAGATACCAAGACCCTTTCACCGCCAGAGCAGCAGCTGACCCCTTGTTGAGGAGAGGGGACAGACCAGCCTGTGTTGGACCTGCACCCTAAGACTACCTACCTCTTCTGTAGCTCATCTCCTCAGAAGGTCTCAATGTCCTTTACAAAGGAGGCCATTATCAGTATCCCCATGTTACATAAGGTTCCTGGGAAGCAAGTGGCAAGTTTTGGAATTGAACGGCCGGGAAGTGCAGTCCCAGGGGATTGTTAGATAGTGTTGGCAGACTCTCCACACCCGAGTCTGGTGACATGGAGCTGAGCTGCATCCACACCACAAAACGTTTGGGCTTTGACTTGCATCACAGTGGGACTTTAGCTCTGACCCCACCCCATACCAGGCTCTGCGAGCCTGAGTCAAACTAACTTCTGTGTGAACAGAAGTGGGGCTTCATCTTAAACCTTAGTCAGAACCCTGGCTTAGTATGCTGTGTAGACATACCATTGGGATCCACCCTCAGGCAGGGCCGGATTTCCATATAGGCATAGTAGACACGTCTAAGGGTGGCGGGCATTCTAGAGGTGCCTTACCTCTCTGACACTGTGTGCAATATGAAGGTCAGCTGTAGACTGAAGATGCTGTGCCTAGGGGCGCATAAGGTGTAAATCCGGCCCTGCTCTCCAGGGCTTGAGATGCTGCCATTTTAAAGTTACAAACTGATGCGGATGTCACCCTTCTGTCCGTCTGAGTTGGCAGCAACACGGGCCGGGTTCAGTATCTAGGGGTTCTGTTTCAATACCACAAAGCAAAACCGACTCGAGCCCCCACCCAGTGACCTGGGACAATTACATATCACCGCCCAGGCGCCTCTAAGAGGCAATACTTCCCCTCTTGCAATCACGGAGTCTGAGTGTAGCAAATTCCTTTTAATAAAGGAGGGAAACAATGCGGCAATATGTTGGGGAAACACCACAAACAGGATTCATAACACAAACCATGAGCAAAAGACCCATCCCCAAGTAAGTTTGGCAGTGTCCTTTTCCCCTCAAGGTCTTAAGTCCAGCAACCCAAATAATCACCCAAAGTCCCAAAAGTCCAACACCCCAAAAGTCTCTTGAGGCCAGCAACCCAAAAATCACCCAAAAGTCTCTGTCCCTGGTCAGTGCAGCCCCAGAGTTCAAAAGTTTATCTGCAGAGTTTTACCTCCCAGCCAGGGTGGAAATGGGGAAGGGGGGGAGTGCAGGGGTGTTAAGGGGCACCTTACATGATCCGAGGCCAACTGCCCCCCCTCTTCGTGGGGTTCTGCTGCAGCCTTCACCGCAAGCCACTCCGCCAGCCACTCCACTCCACCAGCCATCCCACAAACATGCTCCACTCTGCCAGCTGCTCCGCAATATATCTTCAGCCCCCCCCAGCACTCAGCAATTTCAACTCTTAGTAATTTTAGCTCTTCAGTGATTTCAGCTTGTAGTAGGGAAGCCTCAATGCTGGTTCACTATTGGCCCAAATTGAATTCAGCTCAACAGCCTGTAACTAGACTCCTAATAGAATCAAAATTAACTCTGATATGCCACAGTGAAGACAGAAGAAGATGCAATTGGCATTTCAGGCCCATACTATCCAGTACCCCTATCTATCCCCCACCTCTCTCAATTCACTGGGTTTTGGAACCAATATCCCTTGTCTAGCGAGTGCTACTTAGTTGATGGTGAGTCCCTCTGTCATAAAACAGTTCCATTGTCCTTGATTCACATAATCAGGGTAACAACACTTTATTCTTCCTGCCCCAATAACNTTGAGCAACAGCAATGGAAGCAGCAGTGAAAAAACTTACAATCTTTGTACTTAAAATGCAGGGATAAATCGAAGTGACTCAGGTACCTGAGGGGTGTTTCCGCATCAGCTTGTAACTTTAAAATGTCCCTGTGTCATAAATGCCTCAAGACTGACATTTAGCCAGACAACACAAAGGTGATTATCAAACAGCATCTCAAGCCCCGGAGGACAGGGCCGGATTTACACCTTATGCACCCCTAGGCACAGCATCTTCAGTGCCCCCCCTCCCCGCCTGCAGCTGACCTACATGTTACACACAGGTTTAGAGAGGTAAGGTGCCCCTAGAATGCCGGCACCCCTAGGCACATGGCTACTGTGCCTAAATGGAAATCCGGCCCTGCCCGAGGCTAGACCCCTATGGTGTGTCCACACAGTATACTATGCCAGGGCTCTGACTCAGGCTTAAGACCAGGCCCCACTTCTGTCCACACAGAAGTTAGTTTCACTCAGGCCTGCAAAGCCTGCTGGGGATGGGTCAGAGCCCAAGTCCCACTGTGATGCAAGTCAGAGCCGAGACATTTTGTACTGTGGATGCAGCTCAGCTCCATGTCACCAGACTCGAGTGTGAATCATAGAATCACAGGACTGGAAGGGACCTTGAGAGGTCATCTAGTCTAGTCCCCTGCACTCGTGGCAGGACTACATTTTATCTAGACCAAGGGTCTCAAACTCAAATGACCTCGAGAGCCACATGAGGACTAGTACATTGGGCCGAGGGCCGCATTTACTGACACCTCCCCCCCGCCGCCCTCGGCCCCGCCCCCACTCCACCCCTTCCATGAGGCCCCGCCCCTGCCCCACCTCTTCCCACCCCTTCCCTGCCCCCATTCCAACCCCTTCCCCGAAATCCCCACCCCAACTCTGCCCCCTCCCTGCCCCCAGGGGGCACAGGAGGGGTGTGGGGTGTGGCGGGGGCTCAGGGCAGGGAGTTGGGGTGAGGGGTGCAGGAGGGGGTCAGGGTGCAGGGTGCNGCATCTCAAGCCCCGGAGGACAGGGCCGGATTTACACCTTATGCACCCCTAGGCACAGCATCTTCAGTGCCCCCCCTCCCCGCCTGCAGCTGACCTACATGTTACACACAGGTTTAGAGAGGTAAGGTGCCCCTAGAATGCCGGCACCCCTAGGCACATGGCTACTGTGCCTAAATGGAAATCCGGCCCTGCCCGAGGCTAGACCCCTATGGTGTGTCCACACAGTATACTATGCCAGGGCTCTGACTCAGGCTTAAGACCAGGCCCCACTTCTGTCCACACAGAAGTTAGTTTCACTCAGGCCTGCAAAGCCTGCTGGGGATGGGTCAGAGCCCAAGTCCCACTGTGATGCAAGTCAGAGCCGAGACATTTTGTACTGTGGATGCAGCTCAGCTCCATGTCACCAGACTCGAGTGTGAATCATAGAATCACAGGACTGGAAGGGACCTTGAGAGGTCATCTAGTCTAGTCCCCTGCACTCGTGGCAGGACTACATTTTATCTAGACCAAGGGTCTCAAACTCAAATGACCTCGAGAGCCACATGAGGACTAGTACATTGGGCCGAGGGCCGCATTTACTGACACCTCCCCCCCGCCGCCCTCGGCCCCGCCCCCACTCCACCCCTTCCATGAGGCCCCGCCCCTGCCCCACCTCTTCCCACCCCTTCCCTGCCCCCATTCCAACCCCTTCCCCGAAATCCCCACCCCAACTCTGCCCCCTCCCTGCCCCCAGGGGGCACAGGAGGGGTGTGGGGTGTGGCGGGGGCTCAGGGCAGGGAGTTGGGGTGAGGGGTGCAGGAGGGGGTCAGGGTGCAGGGTGCGGCAGGGGGCTCAGGGCAGGGGGTTGGGGTGCAGGAGGGGTGTGGTGGGGGTTCAGGGCAGGGGGTCAGGGTGCAGGGAGCAGCAGGTGGCTCAGAGCAGGGGGTCGGGGTGTGGGGTGTGGCGGGGG
>QXTE01000639.1:0-17600 GCA_003942145.1 Platysternon megacephalum | reverse complement strand
CTGTGATCTCTGAGGGTGGACACATCTGCATTGAGGGAAGAGAGTCTGTTTCTCAGGATGCACAGGGTCAGGGCAAAGAAGGTTATATTTATCTGTGGGTACAGTGGGAAGTATTTCCTGTAAAACATCCCATCCAGGGCCGATGACTCCAGCTGACGCAGAGAACGATCCCAAGGGACTGAGCCGAACACTGCAGAACCGGGGACTGCTGATTTCCGGTGGGAATCATCCCCTCTCCTGTAATATCCCCTGGCAGCTCTCGGTCCCTCCCCATGCATGGAGCTGACAGCACAGCCAGGACTGAGATGGATCAATGGGATCACAGAGGCCAGATGCTGCTCAGAGTTAAATATGGAGCCTCTACATTGGAGTCAGTAGTTAGTTTGGGTTTACACTTGTGTAACTGAGAGCAGGATCTGGCTCAGAGATTCCAGATCCTGCCTCTAGAATACTTCCTGCCACTTTCAGGCTGTAACAAATCTCCCCGCCCAGCCAACTTCCCCAGGGGGTAGGGAGGAACATGTAGGGACATTTGTTTCCCCCGCTACAAAAACCACTGCAGAGTGTAGCCCTCTCCCTTCCTCCTTCCTTGGGTCATTAACTCGACTAGACCAAACTCTTGCTGTCTTCACTTGGCAAAACTCCTACTGACGTCCCTGGGAGCTGTGCCCGAGTAAAGGCTCTAGGCCTGGGGATACAGCACAGGGACTAATCCCGGTACTGACCACAGCAGATGAGCCAGGTGGGACCTAACTGGGTCTTTCCTTGTGTTTTATGGGCCACGTTCTCCTCCCTGGTTCACTGAAATCAATGGGGTCGCAGAGGTGAGAGGAGAATGGGGCCCTGTGGTTCTGTGAGGTACCCACCAGGATTATGGCACAGACTGGACCCAGGAAGCTCCAAAGAAAGCCTCTCTCCAGGCTAAGCCAGCAGCTACGGGCAGGGAGGAAGAAGAGGGTGACTTTAGTGGGATTACTACCCTTTTTCAGTCCCGGGGGCAGAGAGGGGGTGTCACAGGGCAGCTGGCTCTCAAAAGCGAGATGGATCTCAGCCTGCCTGTGACATGGCCGACTCTCTTGTGGTTAGCAGGCAAACAGCCCTCCCCATGTACCTCAGCATCTCCTGCTTTCAGCCACCACTGCCTCTTCCACCTCCTCAAATGACCCTTTCTGGTGGATGGGCGCAGTATTGCTGGAGGGCCAGACATGCAGCGGATGGACATTGGGCGAGCTGCACTGAAGGAAGTGGAGCTGCCCTGATTTACACCAGCTGAGGATCTAGCCTGGGGTGTCTAGAACACGCCACGCTCTGTTTTAGTGGAGTCGCTCACTTTAGAGAGGGGATCCTCAGGGATTTGCACACAGTAAGAAGCTGCATTTGTTTCCTACCCACCAGCCCCACAAACCCAGCCTGGGAGCTGGGAGTCAAGCTGGGATCTTTCTGGCTTGTTCTTCCGCATCATCCGTGGGGTGAGGAGTGTAGATGTCTGACAGGTGGGCAACTCAACTGCAGCGCTCGGGGCAGCTTAGTGTCCCTGGGGATGGGAAGGGTCCCAGGGGGACGTTCAGCTCCCAGGCAGGGTGAGCAGGGAAATCTCGGTTCAAGTCAGACCTGGGGTGAGCCGGACAAGCGCATGGAAGCCACATCCCAGCTCCCCTTCGGGATGGGCGCTGCACGTACTGTGTGGAAGTTCCGTAGCCGTCAGGATTCACCGCTGCCGAAATAGCCACCACCAGGGCTGGGAATCCGTAGCCGAACGGGTACATGAATCTCTTCTTGAACCGGCTGGCGCTGGTGTAATTCACGACCTGCAGGTTCCTGACGGTGAGGAAGAGGTGCAGCCCCTCCAGGAACATCCAGCTGAAGCAGGCCAGGAAGAGGTAGTGTAGGAGACCAGCAATGACAGCACACGCCACCTGGGGGAGACAGAGAGCCCAAGACACTGCGGTGGGGAAGGGAAATGCTGAGTATGGGGGAGACCTGCAGGAGGGTCACATTGTGATTCTTGTTAGCAGAGCTCTCCAGTTATAGCGCTCCGTGACCCAGAGACGGCAGGTTCCTCGGTCTATGGAGGGTCCTGCGGGTGCACATTGCTGACGCAGGAAGGGAGCAGAGATTAGTGGTTAGAGCAGGGGAGCAGGACTCAGGGGATCCAGGTTATGTTCCCAGTCCTGCCAGAGTCCCTGGGTGACCATGGGCAAGTCACGTAGGTGAGGAATCGAGGCACAGGGAGACTGTGACATAGGGACAGAACTGGCCTAACTCCAGGGGTTGGGGACACTCAGACCACTGTGCCCAGTGTGAAGGGGTCTAACAGGGGGCGGAAACATCCCCCCGGGAATCCCCCGTGTCCTGCACAGACCAGAATCCAGGGAGCACAAAGGGGTTCAAAGCCACACACCCCAGCCCTGCTGCAAGTAGAAGAACATAGCAGGGGAGAATCAGGCCATACCGGATGGCTGGTGCGGGTCACCGGGGTGAGGAAGAGCAGGTCGGCCAGGAAGAGGCAGAGGCAGAGCTGCAGGTGGAGGGAGGTGCTGACGTTGCGGATGGAGTGGCACAGGAGGAAGGTGAGGATGGCGAGGAAGAGGCACAGCAGGGAGAGGGTCAGTCCCACGTAGGTGATGATGGTCAGTGGGGAACTCTCCTGTAACACAGCAAAGGGAAAATCACCAGTGACCCCAGCCCAGCCCCCTCGGTTCCAACTGAGCCTTTTCTCCAGCAAAGCCTCCAGTCTCTCCAGGGAGAGCTTTGCCCATGGCTCAGAACGGAGCTCAAGCTCCAGCCCTGTGATCAGAGTCTCACGGTGAGATACCGTCACTGTGGTGGGAGCCATTAGGACAGCCACGCTGGAGAGATGGTCACAGCTGCAGGTGGTGTGAGTGCTGTTCGTGTGCACGGTGGTGCAGCCGTCCAGAGACCAGCTGCCGTTCTCGGCCTCTACTTTCCAGTAGACACAGAGAGCCTCTTCCTCCTCTTTTTTGGCCTGGAAACACAACAGCATCATCCTCATCCTCATGGGACCACAGAACCTCGTTTCTGTTATCACATGTCTATAGCAAACCCGAGGCCACCTACAGCTCCTTGGCTCTCCCCACACAGCCCCCAGTGCCCACTGGGGCCATCCCGGTGACAGCCGAGAGAGAACGCAGATCCTGCTGCTCCAAAAGCACAGGCCTGCTATTGGAGCGAAAGGGAAATAAATCCTTGCTAGCCGTTAGCACTATAAGGAACGTGGCACATGGCTGAGCAGTTCTGACAGCAGAGGGCAGTGCTGTGTGCACACATACACATATGCACCCTCACCACTTCATTACCGTATCAACGTGTTTCATGCTGATTTCCTGAACTCCACTATCAATAGAAAGCGGCTTTCCAGTTATTCCAGCTCCGGGGCGAGCTAAGTGGAGCTGTTACCATAGAGCACTTTGCACGGCCATGTGTCATGGTGCAACCCCCGGTAACCTCCTCCAGTAAAACAGCCCCAACGCGTCAGGAATAAGGAGGTCTCCGCTTCTCCGGACATTGGGAGCCAGAAAGGCAGCACGGTCCAAATGACTGGCAGGAGATGGTGCCTTCTATATACCCCTCTGGAGACCCAGATACGGAGCAAAGCGAGGGGATCTTCCTCCACGCACCTGTCTGTGGTGCAGGGTGAAGTTTGCACATCTGGAGAGGTGAATGGGTCTCCCGTCTCCGATGGCCCCACTCATCACCCTGGAGTTGAGATGACTATTCTCCAGCTTCCCACCAGCCGGTAGTTTTCCCTCGCTGAGACGTCTCGCATTGATGATGGAGTCCAGGGTGGAGTAGAAAATAAAAGCAGCAGCCCCCACACCTGTTGGGAGAGGAGCTGATCCCTTGTTAGGGAGCTGGGGTCTCTATGGCAAAGAATGAGCTGGCCAGGTGCTCAGGAGTCACAGTGAGTCTGTGGTAGATTTGGGAAGGGAACCCAGGATCCTGGACACAACTCTTAAGATTTAGCCACTGGATTGTGCTACCTTCTCCCTTGGAGCCCCCAGGAATGCGTCCGGCTGGAAATGTCCAGCTGCAGGATGCAGAGATGATAATTCAGTTTTTCTCAGGAAGAGCAGGAAAGGGGCTGGCCAGGGATGAGCTTCCCCGGGTGCTGGAGGATTAGGGGCCCTGAATATGACAGCTGAGGGTACACAATATGACAGCTGTCCATTTGGGGGTCTAGCTAGGCTAGGACATCCCTGCCCTTTCCATTGTCTGGGCCCACTTCATACCAGAGACCCTCTCATGAGCTGTCTCCCCTCTGTGCCTCCAACTCCTCACTGCTCGAGGCTCAAGCTGTGGGACAGCCAGGAACGACGGTGTCAGCTCCATGGCCACAGCCTGAGAACCACTGGCTCAGCCAGCAAGGAGCACTCCAGGGCTAGAGGCAGAGGCCAGGACCCGGCCTCGGGATCCATGGGGAGGGAGGGAGGAACGGGGGAACCCAGACTGGGGTTCGGTGCCCAGGAACTGCTCTGTGCCATGGTTTGGGCCCTGGGTGTCGCCATCCCCAGGATGGTACCTTGTGTGGCTGCCCCGGTGACTGTATCACAGTGTACGACCATCGTCTCCTCGTGAGCTCTCAGGGTGAAGACCTCGCTGTGCTGGCTGCAGTTCCCTGTGACGAGCTGCGTCTGGATAGCTGCAGGGGGGTGGGGGTGAGGAATGACAGAGCCCCTCGCTGTGAAACCACTTCCCTGGGAATCTGTCCATTCTGGGCCAGATCCAGCCCCCTCACACTCCACTTGGAGCCGGGCAGCTTCAGGGCTCTCCAGACTGTGGCAGGGGGAAGTTTGGAGCCCCCCAAGTTCCATATCCCCTCCCCCCATTCTGGCTGTGCCTCCCTGGGGATGCTGCATCCCTAGTAGGGGGAGTAGTGGGTGTGGGGGGAGGTGCCTGGCTCAGCGTGGCAGCCCCTAGTGCTGAAATGCCAAATATTACATTTAAAGCCTTCACGGCCATTGCTGTTGCTCCTGGGGGCACTGGCGGGGCTGGGTTATATTTCCTGGTGCAAGGGCAGAGCTGTTCTGTGTCTGTACCGAACACAGGCTCACATCACAACGGTATATAGGCTTTAACTTCCAGTGGATTTGGGGCACAGTGTATAAACCTGTATATCACGGCAGCCAGCAGGTGGCGCTGAGAGCCACATGTCCCCCCTCACCCATAGACTCTGTTGTCACGTTCTGTGTTGTCCTCTCTGGAGACCGGAGCGCAGTGGCCAGTGCGGCCAGTTCCACACTCTGCAGAAGGACCGTCACGCACGACCCCAGGTCCCCCTTGTCTCCGCCGTCCCAGAGGCAGGTGCTGTTCAGGAGGGCGTTGAAATGGAGAGTCGCATCCTGGGGACAGGAAAGGAAAAGCCCTGGGAGCGAGGCGTCCGGGGGTTAAGGCGCCAGGTCCCAGTGTGTTCCCAGGGGGCATCAGGCATCACAGTGCTCTCAGAGGGGGAGCCCTTTACAAATGGGGTCCACTGAGGCTGACTCGGGGCCCCGCTGGGACCTGAAGCCAACTGGGGCTAGAACCCTTTGTCCTTCCTTCTTCGCTCCCGCTCCCCCATCCCTCCATTACAGATGCCAGGGAACAACATTGTCACAAGCCCACGGCTTCCTAGGCTGTCTCTATGCTGCATCCGGCAGCTGCTCAGAAATGTCTGGCAGGGCAGGGATAGAGCCCGGATCCTGCTGCCTGAAAACCTCAGGTCACTGACAGATGAGCTGAAGGAAAATCCCCATTAACTGTTACCAGTATAGCACCTCTGATGAACAAGAACAGTTCTGAACACTAGAGGGTGCATGTGAGTGGATGTACTAGAGGGTCTGTGCACGCAGACACAGATAAACACCACTAGAGGGTGCAGCACCCCCACCCCCAGCAGTGGAGGTCACAGATCTGTTCTGAAGAGTATCTACATGTCACGCAGTGACACCCCTAACCCGGCACAGCAGCACACAGGGCTCTGGGGCACACACAGGGGCACTAGCCTGCAGTGCACATACAAGGGACGGAGCCTCTCACCTCTAGTGATAACGCCGCACTCCCGTCTCCGCACGTGGACATCAAAATGTTTAAGGTCGAATTAAAGAAAGAGGAAAAACTGCTGCTTCCGCCGCTCCGCTTTCCCTGCAGAGAGACCCAGGGCAGAGGGTGAGTTCTGCAGGCACTGAAGAGCGACCGACATTGGTGTTTGCCTTATGCAGGGGCCTGATCCTGACACCCCTCATTGAGTGAATAAAGCTTTTATATCAGACGTGTCCAGGACATGTACGATGGTGCTGTTGCCACAGCGAGAGGTTCATGTGGAGAAAGGGAACAGTTTCTAGTAACAGCTGGAATACGTCAATTCTTGGGACTAAGCCTCTTTTTGTTCATGTCGGTGCTGGATGCATTGACAGAAAGCAGCCAGAGAGTGGCCCCCTGGCACATGCCTTTTGCAGATGTTGTAGTGCTCATGGGGGAGAGGAAAGAGGAAGTGAAAGAAGATGAAGAGAGACACGGAGGTGCATACTTGAAAGTAACGGCATGAAAATCAGAAGAAGAAATCAGAAAGAAACCTGATGAGGTTCAACAAGGACAAGTGCAGAGTCCTGCACTTAGGACGGAAGAATCCCATGCACTGTTATAGACTAGGGACCGAGTGGCTAGGCAGCAGTTCTGCAGAAAAGGACCTAGGGGTTATGGTGGACGAGAAGCTGGATATGAGTCAACAGTGTGCCCTTGTTGCCAAGAAGGCTAACGGCATTTTGGGCTGTATAAGTAGGGGCATTGCCAGCAGATCGAGGGACGTGATCATTCCCCTCTATTCGACATTGGTGAGGCCTCACCTGGAGTACTGTGTCCAGTTTTGGGCCCCACACTACAAGAAGGATGTGGAAAAATTGGAAAGAGTCCAGCGGAGGGCAACAAAAATGATTAGGGGGCTGGAGCACATGAGTTATGAGGAGAGGCTGAGGGAACTGGGATTGTTTAGTCTGCAGAAGAGAAGAATGAGGGGGGATTTGATAGCTGCTTTCAACTACCTGAAAGGGGGTTCCAAAGAGGATGGNGTCAATTCTTGGGACTAAGCCTCTTTTTGTTCATGTCGGTGCTGGATGCATTGACAGAAAGCAGCCAGAGAGTGGCCCCCTGGCACATGCCTTTTGCAGATGTTGTAGTGCTCATGGGGGAGAGGAAAGAGGAAGTGAAAGAAGATGAAGAGAGACACGGAGGTGCATACTTGAAAGTAACGGCATGAAAATCAGCAGAAGAAATCAGAAAGAAACCTGATGAGGTTCAACAAGGACAAGTGCAGAGTCCTGCACTTAGGACGGAAGAATCCCATGCACTGTTACAGACTAGGGACCGAGTGGCTAGGCAGCAGTTCTGCAGAAAAGGACCTAGGGGTTACGGTGGACGAGAAGCTGGATATGAGTCAACAGTGTGCCCTTGTTGCCAAGAAGGCTAACGGCATTTTGGGCTGTATAAGTAGGGGCATTGCCAGCAGATCGAGGGACGTGATCGTTCCCCTCTATTCGACATTGGTGAGGCCTCACCTGGAGTACTGTGTCCAGTTTTGGGCCCCACACTACAAGAAGGATGTGGAAAAATTGGAAAGAGTCCAGCGGAGGGCAACAAAAATGATTAGGGGGCTGGAGCACATGAGTTATGAGGAGAGGCTGAGGGAACTGGGATTGTTTAGTCTGCAGAAGAGAAGAATGAGGGGGGATTTGATAGCTGCTTTCAACTACCTGAAAGGGGGTTCCAAAGAGGATGGATCTAGACTGTTCACAGTGGTACCAGATGACAGAACAAGGAGTAATGGTCTCAAGTTGCAGTGGGGGAGGTTTAGATTGGATATTAGGAAAAACTTTTTCACTAGGAGGGTGGTGAAGCACTGGAATGGGTTACCTAGGGAGGTGGTGGAATCTCCTTCCTTAGAGGTTTTTAAGGTCAGGCTTGACAAAGCCCTGGCTGTGATGATTTAGTTGGGATTAGGTCCTGCTTTGAGCAGGGGGTTGGACTAGATGACCTCCTGAGGTCCCTTCCAACCCTGATATTCTATGATTCTATGATTCTAGAGTATATGGTCTGTAGATTCAATGCTCCCTGAAGGAAGACAATGGGCATGTAAGTCTGGGGCCAGCCACTAGCAAAGCTACAAAAGTTTTAGAAGGTTTGATAACAATTTGCAAACACCTAGAAGATAATAAGGTGATAAGTAACAGTTAGCATAGATTTGTCAAGAATAAATCCTGTCAAATCAACCTGATAGCTTTCTTTGGCAGGATAACAAGCCTTGTGGATGGGGGGAAGTGGTAGATGTGGTATATCTTGACTTTACTAAGGCTTTTGATATTTTCTCACATGACATCATAAACACACTAGGGAAATACAACCTATATGCAGCCACTCTAAGGTGGGTGCATAACTAGTTGGAAAACCATTCCCAGAGACTAGTTATCAGTGGTTCACAGTCAAACTGGAAGGGCATATCAAGTGGGGTCCCGCAGTGATCAGTTCTGGGTCTGGTTCGGTTCAATATCTTCATCAATGATTTAGATAACGGCATACAGAGGACACGTATAAAGTGAGTGGATGATACCGAGCTGGGAGGGGTTGCAAATGCTTTGGCGGATAGGATTAAAATTCAAAATGATCTGGACAACAGGAGAAATGGTCTGAAGTAAATAGGATGAAATTCAACAAGGACAAATGCAAAGTACTCCACTTAGAAAGGAACAATCAATTGCACATATACAAAATGGGAAATGAACTGCTAGGAATGAGTGCTGCAGAAACAGATCTGGGGTTCATAGTGGACCACAAGCTAAATATGAGTCAACAGTGTACTGCAGTTGCAAAAAAAGCGAACCTCATTCTGGGATGTATTAGCAGGTGTGTTGTAAGCAAGACACAAGAAGTAATTCTTCCGCTCTAGTCCATTCTCATTAGGCCTCAACTGGAGTATTGTGTCCAGTTCTGGTGCCTCATTTCAGGAAGGATGTGGACAAATTGGAGCGAGTCCAGAGAAGAGCGACATAAATCATTAACAGTCTAGAAACCTGAGCTAGGAGGGAAGATTGAAAAATTGGGTTTGTTTAGTCTGGAAAAGAGAAGACTGAGAAGGGACATGATAACAGTTTTAAAGTAGATAAAAGGTTGTTACAAGGAGGAAGGAGAAGAATTGTTCTCCTTAACTCTGACAATAGGACAAGAAACAATGAGCTTAAATTGCAGCAAGGGCAGACAAACACCTGTCAGGGATGGTCTAGGTAATACTTAATCCTGCCATGAGTACAGAGAACTGGACTAGATGGCCTCTCGAGGTCCCTTCCAGTCCTATGATTCTATGATAGTACAGTAAATGATGAACTCAACAACAAAATTATAAGCCGACTGGGAAAGGCATCGAGTAAAGGGAGAGAAGCGAGAGAGTTCTCTGTGATAGGAGAACGCCTGTCAAACAGAAAAGTAAGATCTAGAAGACGGTGATCAGGCCTGCACTTTTGTATGGCTCTGAAAGCTGGGGACTGAGGAAGAGCCAGGAGCTATTCTTGAAGACAGAGGAAGTGAAAATGTTAAGATGGATGCTTGGAGTTACAAGGACAGATCATGTTTGAAATGAGCGAATTATGGCAAGATTGAAAGTAGGACCAATGATAGAGAAGCTGAGGGAACCAGGCTGTGAGCATGTGAAAAGAAAGTCAGAAGAACAAACAGGAAACAAGGTGCTAAACATAGATGCAGAAGATAAGAGGATTTTGGGAGACTCCAGACTAGATGGGTGGCTGTCATACAAAAGGATGTGATGAGCTGTGGAGTTTCTAAGGAACTGCTTCAAGACAAACTGGAATGGAGATGGACTTGAACAGCTGATCGCATGTAGATGGGACCAGCCAAGAAGGATGAGGAGGATCGAGTCCCAGCAATGAAAGGAACAAACACAGTATTGCCCTGATCTTGGATGGGGTTTACAGGGGTCACCCTAATACCAACAGCAAAGGTTTTTGTCTGGGAATTTCCATATTGGTGGTAAAAAAACACAGGGCAAAATCCCCAACAAAAGAATGATGGGTTCAAACGTACCCGCAGAGAGAAATTCCTGCACGTCTCTTTGATTCCCTCAAACTCAGCACTGGAGTTAATGCTGGGTACTTGGAGCAATGGGAAGAGAGGAGCAGACGTTAGAGCTTTCATAGCAGATATTCATATCAACACACTCCTGCCTGGGGGGAAATCTCCTTCTCTTCCCAGCCCCGATGGCTGCTCTCTGTCCACATGCCAGTCCTGTGCTGCCAATAGTTTAACATGCGGCTGCTACAAAACTCCCTCCCTTCCTCCCCGTCTCACTCTGTCTCTCTCTCCCCTCCATTTACACTTCACTTTGCCATCCCTCCTGCTCCTGTCCCCTGCTTTCTCCTCTCCGCTCCATTCTGCCACCCTCCAGCTGATCTGAGTGTGTCCCAAGGTGACCAGATGAGTTTGCAGGCATTCCTCCTACAGACACAGGGATGTTGGCAGCCCCAAGTCTGTACAAAAGCACTAGAGGGCATCCTGAGTGTGAGGGCAGGGGGATGAGCTGGTTGCCCCCTGCCTGCCTCCGAGACTTCTTGATGTGTTTCCATCTACTCTGCAGAGAGACCTGCTAGGTACAGACTCCTCTGCTCGCTCAGAGAACCCACCTTTACACGTGGTTTGGTTCTGGACCCAGCTCCCAGTGGAAGGGATTTGGCCGACTGGGCAGGCACACTGGTAACTCCCATCGGTGTTGTTGCACTGGGCTCCTGGGCCGCAGATGTCAGGGGATCTGAGACATTCATTAACATCTGGGAAGGGAAATCAGAGGCCCCATTGAGAAGCTGTTTTGAATCTCTCACAATGGAGATGCTGTCAGCAGGGTTTTGAACCTGGAACTTCCAGCACCACAGTGGGGTGTATGTTAAAGGAATAATCCATTGCCAGGCATCAGTAGTAAGTTATTATCCTCTTGATGGACTAGACACAAGCGGGACATCAGCCCCCTTCCCAAGATGAGCCCTGTTCCTGGTTACTCTCCATCTCAGGACTTTGCTATCCTAGATAGTGTCCAATGGACACCGTTATATCTCTCAGCCAGTCTAGCAACACAGGAGAAGCTCCAGCCTTCCTGTGATTTCTAGGTCAGCCTGGGGAGACTCATCCTGTGACTGGCTGCCTTCCTGAATTCCCCACCTCCTGGGGAATTGCAGCCAATCAGGACTGCTGTAGGAGGCGGGAGAACTCTTCTTTAGGACCGGAGAGATTTTGGACAGGGGAGGAGGCAGAGTGAGCAAGCAGCTCAAGGCATCTCTGCTCTCCTCCCTCCTCCCCTCCAAACCGGACAGTCTCTACATAAAAGAATAAATGGACACGAATCGTACATCAGGAATGGTAACATAGAAAAGCCAGTAGGAGAACACTTCAATCTTCCTGGACATTCTTTTACAGATTTAAAAGTAGGCATAGTTGAACAAAACAACTTCAGAAACAGACTTAAAAGAGAAGTCTTAAAAGAGACAGCCTGCAGTCCTGTCTGGGGCAATGAGAGATGGAGAAGCAGAGCTGGGACAAAAACCCATTGAAGTCAGTGGTGCTGCACCAATTTACACCACTGGGACTCTGGCCCCCGCTTTGTGACCATTTCACATACAGCAGCACTGAGTTGGTGGCGACGCATGGGGGACGGGCCCATCGTCAGTCATTCCTGTGGGTTGGAAATCCCAGCCAGGAGCGAGTGCTGGAATTCGACATTCACCTGCTTATTAACCCAACATTTCACCCCTCCAATCAGGAAGCAGAGAAAGATCATGAGACTCAGGCAACCAATTGTACAACATCAGTGACAAGTTTTCAGAGCAAACAGTTTTTCAATAAAATCACAGACATTTATCCACCCAAACAGTCTAAGGGTCGGCCAGTGAACGAGCAGGCTTGGATCAGCATGCAGAGCTGTTCTGCTGACGCCCCCTAGCATTCAGATGAGCAGTGGCCTATCAGTCACCATCCCTGGGGACAGATAGGTAATGCTCCTTCCTGAGGAAGTAGGCACAGGGCCACAGAAGAAAGCTAAGCTCTCCCCGATATTTATTCATAATGCTTTTGCTTCTCACAGAAATAATTGTGGCTAAAATCCCCTTCCCCTGGACATCATCAAACTAGTCAATCAGTGGGGAAAGTCAAGAGTGCTCACGTATCCTTCCCTTGGGCCGTGTTCCGGCACCTCTTTCTCAGACTCCCCTTCTCTCTCTTTCCCGTGACAGTGTTTATTCTTTCCCGCTACATCCCTTCCCCTCGGTCGTTATTTGCATAAAGGCAGCACCCAAAGTGCTGCACACACACTGCCATAAAGAGCTTCTAGTCTAAATAGACTAGAGGTGGGAGACTAGAGGTGGGAGAGAAAACTGAGGCACAGAATTGCCCAAGGACACCCAGCAGTAACAGAGCTGGGAATAGCCCCCAGTCTCCTGAGTCCCAGTCCCATACCCTACCCATTAGACCTGTCTCTTTCAGCCTGTGTCCTCCATAGAAGGCCAAGAATGTGTCTCCCCTGCCTCACCATGCAGATTTTACCCTCTGCTCCCCCTCACTGAGAGGAGCTTTGTGTCTCCTGGCTCACGACCGGGAGTGCATCAGGGCTGGAAAAAATCCCTTGTTCCTTTGGCAGGAAACTCAACTTTTGCTCCATTGTTAAACCTCTTGGAAGGCAACGGGCCTACGCCACGCCTGTGAGGGGGCTTGTATGTGCCAGCCTCTAGCGAAGGCCACTGAGCCACGGAACAAGGAGAGAGCAAGTTTGTCCTGCTCTAGTGGCTGGTTCCCATAAGTAGATAACAGCCTGTTACAATGACTAGCAAAGGCTACGTCTACACTACCCGCCCGGATCGGCGGGTAGAAATCGATATAGCGGGGATCGATTTATCGCGTCTCGTCTGGACGCGATACATCGATCCCCGAACGCGCTGCCATCGACTCAGTAACTCCAGCAGGGCGAGTGGAGTTAGCGGAGTCGACGGGGGAGCCGCGGACGTCGATCCCGCGCTGCAAGGACGCGAGGTAAGCGCGCGTAATTCGAAATAGGATACTTCGACTTCAGCTACGCTATTCTCGTAGCTGAAGTCGCGTATCTTATTTCGATCCCCGCCCCTAGTGTGGACCAGGGGAGTTACTCCATTAGCTCCAGCAGCCGAGCTGTGTGCTTTCAGCAGGCACGCCCTGGGTTTGATTCCTGCTGATGAGCCAAGCTGTTTCCTTTGGGAGACCAGCTCCTTCTCCAGCCTTAGCCACTGCTGAGGGTTAGGTTAATGGGGTTCCAGAAACTAATGAGCTTTTTGAGCCCAAGCTGTATTAAAGGTTGTCCAACACAGAGTCCTTGGCTCTGTCTCAGCTCAGTTTGCTTTGCAAAGAACTGACCTTCCCCCACCTCAAAGCTCTGCTACAAAAGAGCATCTTGGGCTCTGATTGCAGCTGCCTGTTTGGGGGGATGTTGCAGCTCCTAATGACATCCCGAATGCCCTACGCTGGTGCCTCGGAGGAATTAAGCAGCATGGCAAGAGACATGGCAACCTTCAGTCCCCGGGCTCAGTTTCCAATTTGTAAGACAGGCTGGGAGTCAGAGCAGACACTTTGCCCAGGTGTGGCGCAGAGAAAGAGCGAGACCTCAGGACAACCTGGTTAGTTTCCCCATCCAGGCATGCGGGTTAGTTTCAGAGATCCTGGGTAAGCTCAGTGACCATGCATTAACAGCATCGCCAATGCCAAGCAATCAATAAAAGCCCCAAACCATGAGCCAGGCTGCAAAAAGTCACAAGATTGGTTTAAAAATCAAAAGATTTTTTTTTTAAATCCATGTTTGTCTCTGGTTTGGGAACTGTCGGTCATCCCAGCGTAAAGTTTGGCAGTTTTTCCTCCACCACGAGGGCCAGGTCCTAATTTTGATTTTTGTCAAAAGCGGAATCTCATGACTCTGGGAGGTGGGGCTTTAAGGCAACGCCACATGGTAGGAACATTGCAGATGAAGGGCCATAATCCATTTAATGTGAATGTAAAATCTTAATTACAGTTTCTGTTAAGAACTTTTCACATAGGCCCGGATGGGGGCTAGCTAACAAAGAACAATACATAGCTAAAAGAAAGCTGGGGTAAACAGACAACCTTGTGTGTTTCAAGTCAATGAGCAGAGTCAGCATGACTCCAGATGGTGAGTTGTAACTGGGTGTCCTTATCGCAAGTTATAGACACACGAAGCACTGAGAAGGGCCTCCAAGTTAACTCCGTGGTACAGGTGCTAGAACAGAGTTCAGTTAGAGGCCTAACATGATTGACGTGAGTAATGACACCCTCCCCTCAAAGATGTACGCCAATCCCAGTTCACAAAAATGCAAGGGTAAAACTATAAACAATTGTTATTGTTAGATACTAATTACTGCTTTTTTGCTTTAAATCTCCAGGAATGTACCTGTTGGTCAACCGGGAGAGCTGCTACCTCATCCCCCTGGAACCCCAAATTAGGATTTAACCTTTATACTTTAATAGAAATAGTTTAAGAATAATTACCTGTGTGTTAGCAATATGTTAATTTGAACCATGGGCGGAGCCATTATGTAATCTTTTAGACCATTGTCTTATTGTGCTTATCTTGTCTTGCTTCTAGAACCTATCCAGGGGCTTGGGAAATCCCATCCCAATTGCTTATTTCCACCCAATGAGCACCCTATATAATCTATTGTACTCAATTGTTCTGCAGTGTCTCTGAGCCTAATAAGCAAAGTGACACTCCTCCGGCACTGTGCGTAATAAACTCCTGTGCTTGACTCTACACAGTGTCCATTTCTGATCCTTCAGCAGACAAGCTAGAAACATCATGCCTTTGCCACGACTGTTTCCAGCTCCCGTTGTACCTGGGCAGATCTTAGACGTATCCTTTTGACTCCTCCCAAATCCCCAACTGCATTTACACAGGTAACTCCCTGGCCTGTTGATGCAGTTCCCGTGGGGCTCACAGATTGTGGCGTTTCGCTGGCACTCATCAATGTCTGCAAGGAGAGAGAAAGCACTAGATCAGGCTGATCTAGGAGCTGTACCTTGGGCACTGGGGTGACGCTGCTGGGGGATACTCCAGGCGTCCGACATGCACCGTGCTCTGGGGAGACGGGGCTGGTTAGAGCCAGGAGTTCAGTGACTGGGTCAGCGACCGGGAGCAAGTTGGCTATTGTCCGGAATGAGCCGCTCCAGCTGGGAAGGGAAAAGCAGCCCTGCCAGGACACGCGCCTGCTGCATCAAGCGGATCTGGCGGTGCCCAGTGCCGCAATATCAGTGCAGGCGGCAATGCCTGAATGAGCCGTCCGGCCCTGGAAGGGACAAATGGGGAGCTGCTTTGGAGGAAGGGGACAGAAAATAACATGAGGGCTAATCTAATGCCTGGATATCAGCCAATGGGGTGACCTCCTCTGCAACCCATGAGCTGCCCTGGGTACCCCCTTGCACACAGGACAGTGCAGAACCAGAGGGGTTCAGAGACAGGAATGAGAATGATCAGGGGCTGGAAAAACCCTCTATGGAGAGAGATTTGTTGAGATATTTTAGGGTTAAGTATCACAATAAGCTGCTAATGTGCTGACATGGCATTAGGGGACAAAGGCATAAGTAGGCAGTATTTTTTTGTTTAATAAATAAGTTGCCATATTTTCCCTTCCCTGTTGCTTGTAAGAATTGATAAGGATGCAGCTGTAGGAGAAATGTAGTTGTCAAATAAATGTCCTTTGTGTGAAAGAAGGTTAAAAAATGTTATCTTCCCCTCCCTTCCTTTCCCAGCTATATAAACAAGCCCTGGCTCATGGCCCCTTCCTCCCTCCCCTGATAATTGCTGATGAGGAAAATTTATGACAACAGATTGTTGCAAAGAAATTTATTTTCAAGATAAAAATTCCTGTATAACATGCGTAATGCTGTGAACAATAGAGAGGGATGGGCATACTCACAGTATGAGTGTTTCTATTACTTAATAACGACTTTTGGGGTGTTGTAATGGATGTAGGCATTTACATACTAACAAATAAAAAGATGTAACTAATCCAGTGCTTACTCGACAATTGGGTCGAGGGGAACAAGTATTGCAATAAAGAAGCCTGTACTCATATCCACCTCTGGGTCAACCTGCTCCTTTTTCTTCTAACAAGATTGAAAAGACTGGGACTGTCACCTTAGAGTGAACGTAAGAGAGGATGTGTTAAGAGTCTATAACTGACTGATGGGGATAGAGAAGGGAGATGGGGAGCTTCTGTTCTCCTCATCTCATAACACGAGAGCAAGGGCCAGTCAGGGAAGTTAGAAGAGGGGAAATTCGAAACTGAGCCAAGGAAAGACTGATTCACGCAATGTGCGATTAGCCTGTGGAACTCCCCTCCACAGGAGTCACTGAGGCCAAGAATTTAGGAAGTTTCAAGAAGCGACTGGACATTCATATGGATGATGAGAACAGCCAGAGTGATCATAGTTAAAGGGCACAAACGTTTGGGAAGAGAGAGAAAACCTCCTGCTGTGGGGCTTCAGCCCAGCTGAGTATTAGAGACCAGGAAGTGAGGGCAGATTATCCCCTGGTTGCCACTGCAGGGCTCTTCCACCGTACTCTGCAGCATCTGGCTTTGGCCTGTTGGAGCTGGGATACCAGGCTCGATGGGCCTCAGCTCTGATCCCACCTGTACTGTGCAAGTGCCAGCGTTACTTGCGTCTCAGCCTGGCCGGTGCCACCGTTTTGCCTCTTCAGAGGCTGAGCTGCTCCCGGGGCAGACTGAACCCTGTAAGAACCTACCGGCTGCATCCTGCCAAGTGCTGCCTCCTCTGCCCCTCGACCCTGCGACCACTCGCGGGTTCTCCTGAAAGCACCAAGGCAGCTCCGCGTTTCCAGAACCTGCTTTATTCCGGAAACGACGTACAATCGGGTTCCGCTCCCGAAGGCTTCCAAGAGTCCATGCGGGATGGGAACGGAGCTTCCAGTGTCCTTATCCATCCCGTCCTGGTTCGACTGGGATGTTTATAGTGGGTAGCGCTACAGCCAGGGCCCCGTGGTGCCAGGCGCTGTACACACATACAGCCACAGCCACAGCCGCTGCTCCAGAGCGCTTTCCCCCACCTCTGACGCTCTGTCTGCTAAAGAAGGGGCGCCATGCGCTGGGTTCTTGGTGGTGCGGCCAGAGCTCTCCCTTCCCTTGGGCACACGGGTGTCCTGCGGCTTCCAAACTCTCTCCGAGTTGCAGGGAGCTCTGAGATTGGGCGTCTCTAGGGGCTTAAGTACATGGGGAAATTGACAGTAACAGCTCCTGTGGAATAGCTCCTCATCCGGACATTCTGGTCTGGAATAATCAGTGCGCTTCCAAAGAGAACAGCGATCGCGATCAATTTCCTCTCGGGGGCAAGCCCTAGGGATTCTCTTCACAGGGCTCCTGATACCAGCTATCCCCGTATGTAACGGAGTGCTTCACTGCTCATCCCAAAAATCAGTCGGATACCACTTGTTATGCAAGAACCAGTGCCCTTTTATTCCGTGTCAGTTCCCACCACCGTTTATATACAGTCCATTCCAGCCAGCT